>JAXQGS010000112.1:0-48576 GCA_037040325.1 Mucor sp. M7501 | reverse complement strand
CACCAGTGTTGAGGGGATACATGTTTATACGGTGTTTGAGCGAGAGAATTGAATGCTCAATAGCAGACAAGGGACACAGAATCCGCATATAAACGTTAATGTGTACATGTTGATGTCTATGTTTTTACGATTTGTACAATGCTACCCAGATAACTATTGTTTGTACATATCAACTACAAACAAGCTTATATGTGCTCACATTAGTACATAGATATCATACACATTCATTTTGTTTTAGTATTTTTTGGCTTGAATGATTTAGTTATCGACAAGATCTGCATATTTTACTACCATGAAAAGTGGCATACACTTTGCTTGGCTAAACATTCGCATAATAGGGCACATTTTCTAATAATAGAATCGAATATTCCTCATTCTACACTTTCAAGAGCTCTTGCAACAAAGGAATACGCTTTCTTCAGGTACCAAATCAACAAACATTAAACAAACATATTTGAAACTACAATTTATACATATTATTTACAGCGTTCTTCCTTCAAGAACTCTCTTCGTTGAGCAATTTGAATGGCATCCATATTTGAATATGAGTTCTCGGCCGAAAACACGTTCTATTTAATTAATAGTTAGAAACATGAAAAATAATATCATGGCATGGGCTTACATTCATAAATTGATGACAGTCGATCAGTCTTCTGGGCATATTTTGCAGAATTTGAAATATTTCAATCGGATCTTCCAGGGTCGCAATCTTTTCGCTGTTCATTTTGATGATTGTCAATGCTGTTTGGAACAGGATAGGGTATCCTTCGCTACAATAGTCAGGGTTAGTATTCACTTTATAATATACAAAGGAGGCTTGAGCCACTCACATAAAGAAGCAATCCCAAATTCGAAGCACAGTCTAAATCAAACAATGATTAATCATATTGCAGATCCTCCACAGTGTTTCATTTGTTACCTCAATAGGCAATATGTTAATGAACATGGTTAGAAACCAATGATTTGTCACTAGTGTAATCGGCGGCAAGCCCATCCTTTTGTTACCATTTTCCCAAAAGCAGCCAGAGGAGGCCGAGACTTTGCTCCAGATCTCAGGAATATGCTCGTAAACCAACATCATCAAGACGGATTGGTCTATGTTTGCGCCTTCCATAGTGACATCGTACATGTTTACAGGTAAATAATCGTGCACTGTGGTGACCAGCATCCAAAATGCCTCCTGCTCTGTTTTGCAAAACAACAAAAAGAATCCAGCCAGATAGTTGAGTGATTGACAATATCCAATTTGGGGTGAATGCAGGCTGAACGCCAGCAGAATGCGTCGCAGTGATTGCAGTTTGGAGTTGTTCTCGGTCTCTATGGTCGTGGTGCTGTTTTGATGGCTGCTGCATGCAAACTTTAAATTGTCGGGAAACGTGCGATGAAGATCTTTTAAAGAGAA
The DNA here is from genome assembly GCA_037040325.1 of Mucor sp. M7501. Taxonomy (NCBI): domain Eukaryota; kingdom Fungi; phylum Mucoromycota; class Mucoromycetes; order Mucorales; family Mucoraceae; genus Mucor; species Mucor sp. M7501. Next base: position 47,174 of record JAXQGS010000112.1, on the reverse strand, counting down.
TTGAGAACCTTCCACCAGCTCAAAGTGAATCATGGAGTACCTACCTCGTTGGATGATTTCAGCATACTCGTTGTTCTCGCCCATTTGCATGGCAGTCTGAACCAAGGCTAGATAGAGTTCTGGATTTGCTTCCATCTTGGATCTGGCCCCGCTGTAATGTAGCCAAGCCTGTTGTGTATCTGCATCAGAGCACTGCACAATTGGATCGATAACATATACACGTACCTCGCCTCTAAATTCACTGGGTATGCCTTGTCGAGCATATCTCTTCACTAACAACGTGTGTGAGCATCATCTGAAACTATCAACTTTGGAGTGAACAAGCATCAATATATTACATTTAATTGAATCCACAGGTGGCCATCCATTCTGAATCATTTTCTTCCATTTCAGCTGTTGTTTATCCAAAATGGGTTGATAATAAATATCAAATTGATGCAGGTGTTTGAGCTTCACCCACTGTGTAGGCCGCTTGAAACCATACGAATCTCTGTATGGCAGCGTCATTTGGTTAAATACAAGCCGTAGCATTGTGTATCATTTTAGGAAATTTCTTATGCGTACCTTTCAATGCTAATGGAACAATTGCTAGCGCTATCCGTTTGATGTTTTTCATCTCGATCTTGGAAAAAGTACTCGTCGCCATAGAAATGCTGTTGATTCAGGCGCCATGGTTCCTCGTTGTTGGCGTATTTCAGTATGCATGAGGACGTGGAGGGAGTGGGCGTAAAGTCATTCTCATCACCTTCATCGTCGTCATCATCCGAAAGGCTGCAAGTCTCCAAAGTGCTCATTGTCAGGTTGGATAATGATCTGTTGATAATGACATTGTACGGCTGGACCTCCTCTTTTGGTTTTAAAGCAGGTTTTTGGTGGCATTTTCTTTTAAATATGTGGTTTGCAGATGTGGAAATGTACTGAATGAAGCTATTTTGTTCTTTCATATTTACAGGAAACAAAAAGCAAGAGTAAAGAAGAGAATTTTGAATGAATGCATGATTATTATAAGAAAATGAGAATAAGGGGGTGTCATTGACACAAGAAAACAAGGGGTAAAAGAAAAGAATACAAGGAGTGAGCATCTATTCACCAACCCAATTCCTCTGATTTCATCGTAAAAGGGAGGCTTCAGCGTAAATTTATTGGTGATGTACATGATCTTTGTGTCCTGGTCAGTCAACATCAATGCCATTACATGTGGTTGGTTTTGTCGATTATTTGTTTGTGTAATAGTGGCATTGGGCAGCATTCAAATTTCCCTCGTTCTATTGCGTTTACAGAGGGAAGCGTATACAGAGTTATATAGTGTTAGCGTGTTTCTGATGATTGTCTGCTGGATTGTCAATTAGGTTGCATACATGTAATTGTTGTGTATGATTCAACAAACTGCGTTGCATAAAATCTTGCTGGAGTGCGTGTAAATTCATAAATATCAGGGGTATCTATTTCATGCTACTCAAATTTAAGCTATCTCTAGCTCTGTCTCAGGTAAATCAATACCACTATAGCCCAAAAGGCATGCTATTAGCCGATTATCAGCGATAAATTAGATCGACAAGCACAATCATTTGAATGACACGCTTCTCCCTTGATTTGGCAGCCTTTGATGAACAAAAACCCGTTGGCGTTGACTCTGATACGCTCAAAAAGTGTATTCATGCTAAATTAGAGTCTTTCATTCTGATTCAACTCCTATAACAGATACTTTTGCACAATGCTATATACTATGATATGGTAGGTTGGGTTTGGTTCGACTGAAATTTCGACCCTTTCATCATAATACATAGCCACTGACATTCCCCTTCTCATCCCTCCTTTTTATTAAACCAAGACATCAGGAACGCAAATACACAACATCTTTTGAGTGAAACTGCATACCGCATTGACACCAAGACAGCATTGGATGCCGTAATCTCCATCTGAAAAGACCATCAGATTACAGTATACGTGAGAGCCTGCCTGCTGATGAAAAACCTTGGCAATGCAAACCTTGAAGCTAATGGCAGGGTTTTTTATGCTACAAGCAAATGACATTTGTGCTTCAAACAAGTAAATACAATATTTCTGTACTTTCTTTTGAGGAAAAGCGATTCCCGTCAACTTTTTTTGGGGAAGCAATAATTGGATGATCCACCGTAAGCTTACCAACACCCTCGTCAAACAATACAGCGCCATTGGTATATCTTGGTATCTCGCAAATACCATGGTTTGAGCACATGTTGTGTTGAACATTTGATGTGCGCAATTCTGACGGCGATACGTAGCATTTATCTAGGTGCAGTTGTATGATACCAAGAGACATTTTCTGTTTCGAACTGAATCATGTGTATATACCCTCCTAATTTCACCAAGGCGAAAGATTGACTTGACCCAAAAACTCGTGCCAATGTACAGGCATAGCATCAAATATAAACCATATTCAGTGAGTATACTTGTATGACATAAAGCTTTTGTATCTTAAACTCATCATAAGGAGAGCTGTGGAGCGTGGGGGGAGGGGGTTAGGGATGCCATTTGTGAGCAAGACACGGTATGAAAGTAAAACCAGAACGTTGAGCTGGCATATGCAGCATCCGAGTGCCATGATTTCCCTTAGCTCCCCTTTCCCCTCTTTATCCCCAACAAGATGTGCAGCTTTTATCGTTTGAATGGCTACCTCCACAATGACATATTCAAGTATTAAAATGCTTAAAAGTGATACGCTAGTCCACGAAATGCGTAACTCTATAGGATCTAATCGTGTCAAATAGCATAAATTGAGTACACATGTACAATCAAGCAAGCGCACAGACATCTCTTGATCGTTACCATGACAACGCACATCAAAACAAGACATACAAAAAAAAATGGCCTGATGATTAGCAATTCGAAGGTCGATGTATTTGCATGCAATAGATCCACATGAAAACTCATCTCGTTCGATTCTAATCACACATATAGACATTTTATTTTATTTAAAAATCTAAAAATAACACTGACATTTCACTAAAGCGGAAGCCATTATTTGACTTTTGGCACTTCTAAAACGTGCCCTGGCATAACGTATTTATACTCATTGTTATCATCCTCGAATTGCACTTTATAATTGCCACCGTAGCTCATGTCCTTGTTCTTTTTTTTGAAATCATACTTGGTGAATACCTATCCATCATGAAACGTGTGGACTAAACTCACCTTGGAGGGTGGAGCGGCTACTTTAGCTCTATAAAAACATGTGGTGCCCGGGTAAAGCGCCAATACATCCTGCCCCGTGTTGATTTCAGTCAAACCTTTTGCTTCATCGACATTCGGGATAGGAATCACATTTCGGGGCTGTAACATGTAGCGTCTATATGTCAATTGTTATTTATAATGCCAAATACAGGACTAATCCTATACTTACTGCTTTTGGCCAAACTCGTCCTGATCTACGTCCTCCACTTCATATCTATTTATACATGTATAGTTGTTGAGCGATCGGGTTGAATCTATAGGTGCGGTTTTACCTGTTTTTATCATGATTGTAGCTAATGACCACGGCGAGAATCCACTCTTCATTTTTGTCCTTTTGCTTGGGTTGTCTAGCAGCAACAGATGTTCCATGCGTCAGAATATGTTGATGTCTAGTATAAAGAGGTCAGCTTTGCTAGAGTATATGGTTTGTATGCTGTGCGACTATTACGTTTTGGATCTCTTGGAGGACACAGAAAGAGTGCCTGAAGCAGCAGATGACGAGGAGTCGTCTCCGTTCTCTGCCTTTCTCTTTTTTCGTTTTCCATCAATGACTGATATAAGGTTAATTTTGCATGAATCCAGCAAGTATCAACTAATAAATCAACTCACCATGATTGTATTCTGATGCATCTCGTAATGCAATGAGGACTGATACCTTTTCTATAATATCGTGAATGATTCTAAGATGACAAATTATGCAAAATTAGAAATTTTCGATTCAAATGTACAAGCGTACCTACTTTGATTCACTGTTTGACAAGTCAATACCACCTCGATAAAAGTCCATGAGTTTATTACCAATCGTTGTTGGTATGCCTGTTTATGGAGATGTTGTGTTTAGTCATCGTTAATTGCATATAGGATGAGAATATTCACCTTGCTCCATATTCACAGCCGTATGAATGTTATTAATGCCAGATACAACATTGGCAGTATCTTTCTGTACATGCTCCAGCTTTGCAAGCGCAACGCATATCTGTTTCCACAAATTGACTTCTTCGTTTGTATCATCCAGGTTAGCAGAGCGAGATGTACGTGATTTTCGATCCATAATTTTGTTATCAAGTATATTTAAAAAGGGGTAAACGGGTATACGGAAGTTGGAGCGAGAGGTTATCTTGTTTGTTACTGCAGATATAACGATGGGATATGTTTGTTGTTGAAAGACGGATAGCTGTTATACGTATCCAAGTGTGAATAGAGGGTATATCGTTCGGGATGTGAGTGATGGTGGTGGTGGAAACCGAGAAAGCGTTTTTTTTTCTATGCTATCCTGTTAGAAGAAAAAAAGTTTTGGTATACCAGTACACCGCAAACTCAGTCTTCACTCCCTAATATCCTTACAGCCAGGGAATAATGTGGTACTTGCTATTCTAGCGCTCACATGCGCATTAAAATACACACACGACATTACACAAAACCCAATGTCATTGCTTTGTGCGTCGGGATTGCATTGAAAGCCAGATGTCTTCTCTCGATTCAACGATTACCCACCCTTAACATTTGATGCAATTGCAATCACACGCAAAACTACCTCATCACCCTGATAGCATTTGATTCTAGAAGAGTTGACAAACTCAAATCTTGTCTGCATAGAAAGACGAGAAGATGGGAAAGCCCATCAAACTGTACAAAATGCCAAGCGAATTTTGAAACAAAGATGAGAGCCCATTGAGAGAGATTTATACCACCCGCTTTGACCAGCACAAAGTTATTTTTGGATCTGTTAGTCAAAAATGACGATATGATGGTGTTGTTGTTGTTTACATGTCTATAACTAAAAATACCCGGAAATATTTATTCCACTTGACCTTGCTGCTAGCGTATTTTTTCCTGGTAATGGTCAATCAGCATTGAGGAAAATGGCAATGTAATCTTTGATGGGCAGCCCCTTTTTATTATTCCGAAATCAGAGAGGTGAAGCAAAAAAGTTTGTTGTCGTTTTACCATGATATATATGGCGATGTTGCTGTGTCACTTTTTTTTTCTCTTGCATAGTATTGTGAATTGTCTAAAAAGTGATGAGCATTTTCAAATAACGTTTGGTTTCATATATTTCGAAGCACACTTTTTTTCTCTGCAATGAAACATGCCATGTTGGTTATCAATTGCTCTTTTTGTAAGCACATTTTCATATGTGAGAGATGGATATAGTATACATACAGAAATAGCTTGCACCAAACCAAAAACTGATGATATCTATAAATACATGTAGCATCGATGATTTGGTGTTTTCTGTCTTTCTATTTTTCTACATTTTACATTTATATCAACAGCACGTGTCGTCAAATGTAGCTGGGATGTGGGACACAACACAAACACATATATTGAGGAGTATATGTGATGTGATGTGCTTGTGCCAGATACAAAAAAAACAGGGGCGATGATTGAGGTTCATCGACATGGCCTTGAAACTCCTATTTCCCTGTTAGGTTTGGGTGCCTCATAAAGAGCGAAAGGTTTGGGATGAATTCTATATTTATTTACTCGACAGTTTCATTTTTCTTTGCTCTCAGTCTCCGCAAAAAGTTATCTTATTTTAGTGCACGAGGGGAGATTCACAAACCTAATAATAAAAGCCAAATAAATAAACAAGAAAAACACATATAAATACAATTAGCATTTCCCGCATCCCAATTCCCTTTTCTTTTCTTTCATTAGTTTTTCATTTTATTCTACAAAGCGGAAATTATTACTCATCATGAAATCTCTCGCTTTTGTTGCCGTCGCACTCTTATCCGCTGTTAATGCTGCCAATGTCACCTTCAAGGTCATTGCCCCTACTGCTTCAAAGCAAGTCCAGGTCAACATTGACGGTACTTTGACCGCCTTGAATGCTGCTGATGCCGATGTCCCTTACTACACTGGCTCTGCTGATTTGCCTGATAACAAGCCTTACAAGGTAAAGCAATCCATCTTTCACATAGCACTTGCAATTGCAATCGTAATTAACATGTTCCAAATATAGTACGTTGTTGACGGTAAGGCTGAGAACTTTACTCGTACTTTCTCTGGCGGTGACGCTACCAAGAACGAATTCTTTGAGCGTGAGGTTACCTATGCTACCAATATTCCCGAGTTACCTAGCATTCTTTCAAACGGTTCTTGGACCCGTGGCTCTACCTCTGATCCCATCTGGGACTCCAACTATATTCCTTCCATCTTTGTCACTGGTCAAGAGTCTGAAATGGAGGATTTGATCGAAAATGTTCCCAAGACTACTTACAAGGCCAAGATCACTTTCATTGGCCCTGATTCCGTAAAGTCTATTGAGGTAAGCCGGTGTATGTATCCATGTGTCATTTCATATCAACTAAACTCGTACTATATAGAACTGTGACCTTGGTCTCCACAGACCTGGTCGTAAGAACAACGATGCCAAGCAATCTTGGGTTTGGGCTCTCCCTGAAGGTACCTTCTATGCTGACCGTAACTGGTTCAAGATCAGACACATGGAGGAAGATCCCACTCAACTTCGTGAGAAGCTCTATGCTGATATTGCTCGTAAGATGGGTACATATGCCAATGAGGCCAACTTGGTTCGTTTCTTTGTCAACAAGGAGGGAATGGGTACCTTCAACATGCTCGATGATGTTATCATGTACTCTTACATTAACGCCATGTTCTACGGTGGTAATCCCCCTGATCAAATGGGCCCTCTCTACGATGGTGGTTCCGGTGCTGACTTCAACCCTTCCACTGGCTACGACAACTTTGTTCCCAACATCGAGTCTCCTCTTGACCAAGATGCCATTGCTCCTTTCGCCAAGGCCATCGCTGCTGTCGACTTCTCCAAGGATGCTGAGGTGCAAGCCATTGCTCAATACTTTGACTACGATCAATTCCTTCGTTTCATGGTCATGGAGTTCCTTACTGGTTCTTGGGATGGTTACTGGCAAGAACAAACCAACGATGGTGCTTACATTGACACCAAGGAAAACAAATTGTACTACCTTGCTCAAGATTTCGATGCTACTTTCGGTGTCAACCTTCCTTTCGAAAAGGACTTTGTCAACAAGTCATTCCAAGATTGGGTCAAGCAATTCCCTAACGCCTTCTTGATCAACAAGCTCCTCTCCAACCCCACTGTCAACAACACTTTCCAAAACTACTTGAAGACCACCGTCGAGCAAATCTTCAACTACGATACTCTCAAGGCTTACGTTGAAGCTCGCCACAACTTCATCTACCCTGATCTCAAGTGGGATCGCTCTATCAAGCAAAGATCTCCTGGTAACATCTTTGGCTGGACCGCCGAGCAAACCACTGATAACTTGTACAAGGCTGTTACTGCTCCTGGACCTGATGCCTCCTCCACTGGTGGTGCTCAATTCGGTCTTCTTGAATGGGTTCAAATGAAGGAGAAGTCTCTCAGATCTCAACTCAAGATTGCCTCCAAGGCTTCCAACGTCTCTGAATCATCTGCCCCTGTTGCTGGTGCCTCTGCTGCCTCTACTGATGACTCCAAGATTGCTGCTGCCTCTGCCTCTGTCAAGGAAGCTGTTTCTGCCAAGGAAGAGCTTGCCACCTCTGCTGCCGGTAAGACCCTTCCCCAAGTGTTGTCTGCCGTCGCTGTTGTTGGTGCTGTTGCCGCCCTTCTCTAAAGCCATACTCTTATTCATTTCAACTTTTTTTATATACATGTATAAATTTTAATTGTTCGATACATATAGACTATTATAATTTATATCTATCCCCCTTCTTTATCTCTCATCTTACTCCTTCAAATCTCGTACAAAATATTTTTCCAACTAATATGTGCTAATAAAAAAAATCATTCAACAATAATCATGTGTTTGACAGCTTCATGCTTTATTATTTGTGATACGCATACATTGTGATACCCTTGTCAAACGCTTGATGGACGCACAGACGCATGGATACAAGAATGATACCACTCAAGTTGACATGGATATATTGCCATGGTTGTTGTCTCAACAAGTTCAACACAATTGCTGCTATCAAACAAAACTGCTACAAGAAATCTATAAATATAGTGTATATTACCATCTCCCCTTGATTTGCAATTCGCGTCCCCTCCCCCCTATACAGCCCTCCCACTTTTGCTCCTTCGCTTCCCACCCTCCCAGTAGATCAGCTAGAAACATAGCAACTCATGTTGTTGTCTATAAATTGCGCATCGGCTGTGTACCATTGCCATTGATCTAGACCTATTTTATAGCCGAAAAAAAAAGATCGACGGATGTGATCCCTGGGAAAGGTGTATATTTATAGGACAAGATATTTTCGTTTACCTATACCCCTATCAACGCTGTTGTTATTCCATGGCAACTAGATTTTCATTATCATACAACATTAATAGGAGTCGTGGCAAAAAAACCAATCAGCACGCATATACACATATTCTTTGTATTCTACTTTACGCGCTCCTAGGGAATATATCTCTATAGGAGTAGTTTTATGCTGCTGATACCAGATGATTCCATGCATGCAGTTACCCCTATATGTAGGCAAGTAACTAGGTCTATCATTCAGGAGCCAATGCTTTGGTAGATCCGGTTTTATTTGTATGAATATGCATCCAAGAAGTAGGTACATGGTAGCATTGTTTGTTTATGAATCAAACTATACATGTTGATCTCAATGAAGAGTATTTCACACGCAAATACATTATACAATGGATTTACTTGTTACCAATTGATATTCTCTCACCATGGTCAATGATGAACCATGTTTCAGAACGACTATAATACCGCCATCATGTGATGTGTAGGCAGAAATCTCTCAATAAACGCATTATCATTAGACAAATACTATGTCTTGAAATACGAAAAGTCTGTCGTTTCCATTGTGTAGATAATTTTATAGAAAGCTTCCACTCATCGGATAAAGATGCTAAACGATATCTTATCAACAGAGTTGGCTTTATCTGCCCAGAATAGTCCATCTCTGATAATCAGCTCAAAATGCATAAATGTGCTTTTTCCAAGAATACCAGGATTTCCATGTGGTTTAATAGTAGTTGTCTGGAGCCTTACCCCCAAACAAGTTTTTTGGATCATTCTATCAATGCGATGAGGCGCAAGGCGTTCATCTTGCATTTATGCGTTATTTATGAATAACGAGCTGTAATCCACCCCCTCCCCCCCCCCCGAACTATAGTGAAAAAGTCGACCTTCGTTCTAATGGGGAGTGCACAGCTCGCGCCTGCGGCTGGCTTGCCCGATTGTAACCCACTGTTGAATTAGAAGAAACAAATCATTTGTTTGACGATATGTAGCTTCTAATAGTAATAAGAAAAGGTTTTGTAAGAGTTAGGCGGGAGGCATCCCATCTTTGCTTATCCGCCAAATACACCCACAATGCCAATAATCGGTTTAGATAAATGTACCAATTCGATACCTGGAGGTGAAGCTCAATGCTGAATTGCGAGTCCTGTTATTTACCTTGAACTTCTTTGCAATCGCATCATTTCTGATTAGCAAATCTCTCATTTCTACTGTTATGTGCCTCAAAAAAGCAAGCATAGCTTGATCATTTACACAACACATCTGAAATTGAGGCAATGTCAGACTCAATCCAAGCTTTTTGCGTGTTCCTCTTATCCGCATAATGAACAATTTCACTAGATGATAAACTACAGACCATCAAACCCGATGGTAATAAGCGCAATGTTCAGTGAGCAGCCCTCAAATGTATTTACCACTGTAAAATCAATGGTTTAAATCGCTTGTATCTCGCCAACGAAGCGAGATCTCGGCCTCAAAACAGGCGTAATCGTGTTCTACGACCTAACATTAGGGTATGGTTCACTTTTCAGCGATTTTCTGGGGATCGAGTGGATCATCGATTTCTGCCTTGTGGTAGTAAGGGAAAAATTGATGATTTTGAATGATGGAGGTTTTCGCCTCGAAAATGAAGTTTTCTACTAAGGTGTTCCTATGCTCAAATCAATCGTAGAAACGCATTGTAGCATGTAAGAGTGTCTTTAGATCATTTTATTATAGTGTTTGGAGACGTTTCCGCCAAAAACGTGTTTTACATTTTTTGGCAGTTGCTCTCCACAAACTAAAGAGATCGCTTCGAAGTTAGTACCATTGGGTTCCTCGTTCAATTTTACATGCAAAACTTTAAAGAAATACCTGTTGTTCGAGTAGAAAAATCTTGTGTAATTGCCCCTGAAAGGTTTTGAAATGTCCATTTTCATGATACAGACGACTGGTGGAACCTCTGAAATTCAATTCCCGCACTGGCTGTGTTTTGTCCTAGCAGGTACCTTTTGTATAGTAAAAGACAATGTAGACGTTTATAATTGCTCTCGCTACGCTCAATCTCTGTTGGCGGTACCCTGTAGATTCCAATTGCATGCTGCTGCATTTTGAAATTCGACATTTGAGTATATACTACAGAGCTTTGACTCTTTGACTCTTGAAAGATCTCATTTACAGGATTGGCTGATAAGATCAAACAATATCCCATATTTGGTTTATCGAAAACCTTAACAAAGAGCCTTTGCTGTAACATGTGATGTTTAATTTTCCATGTAGAAACACAGCTCTTTGACAGCTCACATATTTTATATTGAAGGTAGGGCTTTCTACTTTCTCTGGCAATTGTCAATCATGCAAACGGTCTAGATGGACAATTCTGGAGTAAAATTTAGGGTTGTTTTTCTCACCTTTTTTCTTCTCATCTTTTTTCTTTGATGTGAGGACATGTTGCTGATCATGTTGTTGGATTAAAATGTCATTGTCAAAAGCAGAAAAAATATTAGATCTAACTTTTAAATACCCTAAAATGACATATGCAGGAATCCAATGTACTTTAAGGATATAAAAATATACTGCCTTGATCGACAAATATACCTGGATTTTCAAAAAAAAAAGTTGGACTATTTCGTATATTTAGACCTGGTATCGATGTACACTGCCAAGTGACATAATGCCAAATCAAGTAAAATTATATCCCTCATTGAATGCCATCATTGGTTGTTACTGTGACTCAAACCAAATCTAAGCCATTTCAGTCGACAAACCTGTTTAGTAGTCGGGTGCTGTCAAAAATCATCATGACGATAAATTAAAATTCTAGTGTGCACAGACACACTATGTGTATATATACATCATGCATTAGAACAGGTTTGTACCTGCTTGTATATCTAATATACCAGTGTATCATGAGGTGCGATCCAACAATGCGGAAAAAGAATAGCACAGGTAAATTATAACCCGTAAAACCCGGAGATGCCGTATCAATCCATCCAACTTCATACATAGATAATATCTCTATGATATCGCATTTTTTCATTTGCCTACTCCGATTTGTATTGCCTTTAAAAAAAAGGTTCTTCTTACTCTTCTTCTTTGCTTCCATTCACATTCACATTTCTTTTTCCTTTCTATAATATACCATCATGTCATCGAATCGATATATAACAAAGCTAAACCGAGAAGCGGATCAAATCTCTGGAGCCACTCGAAGATTCTTTGGTCAACAAGTGCCAGATTACGTCAAAACACTACCCAGCATAAAGAAGGACGCCATTCGATGGGGGTGCAATATTCTGTATTTCGGTGTGGGTCTCATGTACAATTGGGCCGTCAGTGCAGTGCTAGGACAAATGCCAAACATGCATAAATTCCCATCCAATGTTGCAGGCATGATTGTCTTGTTCTTTCTGCTCATGTGCTCCCATGCAGCATTTCCCAACTTCACTGATAAATTAGTGCTATTTATTGATCCATACTCGTCCTTTGCGCTAAGAAGCATGAACATCATGTTTGTGCCTGCTGTAGTAGAGATCGTTAATAACCCACCTACTACTGGAGATGAAGTGGGTCGAATGATTTGTGTGTTTCGTAAGTGTCTCTGATCTGTAGCATTGGGGTTGTATACATGCCGTCTAACATTTTCGTCTACTAGTTGTTGCCTATTTCATTGGCTTCCTACTATGTACATGTATAGTTCGTGGACTACGACTTGTGATATTTCCTCCTTTTTCGATAAAGCATAAAAAGAGGGACCTTGATGCGGATGCGGGTGATCCAACAGCACCAACGTTAGAACTTGGCAGCTATACTGAAAAAACCAAAATGCATCGAAACAGAACGCTGGACGAAGAAGATGTTGAAATCGGTATCCCAGGCAACGCTCATCTAAACAGAGTCTCTTCTGTTGTTACGTTTGATATGCCCATTCGACCTCTTTCAGACGACGATGCTGCTTCTTGCGCTAGTACACTCAATCACTCTCCATCATCCGCATCTCTCAGAGCAGATCACATTGGTGGCTCAAGCAGTGCTGCTGTTGGCGACGATTTAGCAGAGTGCTGCTCAGGCAATAACAACACCATATACGAGCCCATCAATTCAACAAGACCAAAGAAACATGGACCACTTCACTCATTTGCTATATGGTGTATGCAGCAATCAACATTTGACGACCTTACCTTGTTCATCATCTTTAGCCTATGCGCTTTTATCTATCTGCCCATGCCCGAAGACAATCCAGCAATGCCATTCTTTCGACTCTTTCTGTACTTTACCATGACATTGCTACTGTACTCGGCTTCTTGTCGTCTACCCGCCAAGTTGAGAATCATCATTCATCCCATCATCTTGACCTCTGCTTGCACAATGGCTGGTATTGCTTATTTCGAACGAGTCAAGGGGTTTGATATCAAACACGGTGTAAATCTCTACAAGACTGGCATCACATTTGTCTCTTTGGTGGAAAAGACCAATGTTGGCTGGCCTGGCGGTGGCGATATCTTGGGTGCGACCATGGATGTTTCCATCATCTCCTTGGCATTCAATGTGTATAAAAGTAGACCTGGATCATTGCGCGAGGTAAGTTTGATCCTAGTTGATGTAGATATAACAAGTAGCTAAAAATATGCTTTACAGTGGCTCATCGTCGTGCTATCCATTGCTCCTATGGCTTTCCTCATCATGTTTGTTACCCCTTTGTTTGCTCACGGTATTGGATGTACACCAGCTGATAGCTTGGTGTGGGCTTCAAGATCAGTGACAACTGCTATTGGTATCGTGGTTGCCAAGGTGCTTGGTGCTGATGAGAGTGTGGTAACCTGCATCATTGTATTTACTGGTATCATGGGCCCCCTCTTTGGACCACATTTATTGAAGCTTGCTCGTGTTCGAGATGGTAATGTATTGAGAAGGCTCTCCTATGGTGTACCATATGCTAATACAGCTTTCTATAGACGATCATGTGACCATTGGCATCTCCATGGGCTGCTGCTCTCACGGTGTGGGCACAGCTTATCTTATTAGCAAGAATCCTAGAGCCAGTGGCACGGCATCTATTGCCTTTGCTATTTTTGGTACACTAGGCGTTATTGTCGCGTCAATCCCAGTTTTATCAGATACCATCAGACACATTTCAGGTTTCTAAACATGTATATAGTATATCACCCTAGTGCATCATATTGTTTTGTGCACATTACTTGTAAACTACTCTATTACTCTTTGGTTAATATATAATAATCTTCAGTCCAACTATGATCAATGATCTCAGAATCCATGAAATGCCATTATAATTGTAATATTTATTCAATTAATACTAGCAATAATAAAGTTATTCCTCCAGAAATGCTTCCAATTCTTGATTCATTAGCTCAGCTTGCTCAATGATACCAGCATGCCTATCAACTTTCTCCAGAAATTTTCTGCTCCGTGTTAATGTATCTTCCAATGTCTTTTGAAGTTTTATTCGCCTAAGATCCTCGTCGTTCTTGTTGAGCTTCGCATGTTTTGCCTTGAGCTTTTTGAGTCTTTTTGAAACTGTGTGATAGGCATACATTTGGTTCTGGTTTGGAAGCAGTGCGTCGTATTCTTGGTATGCGGTTTTCAATGCCTGAAGGTTAGAGATGTCCGATAGCTGGGAAGCCTTCTCCAACTCGAAGATTTTGTCAGTGTAAACTTTGATATTGTCTTGCTTCTCTTCTATGGAAGCATCATCCATCTCCTTGGCTTTCTTGATAGAGGTACTGAACTTTGAAATGACATTCTTGTGGTTGACTGCATTGCGATTTGCATTAGTTTGTAAATATGAAATGTGTGCTGCTATCATTGATGAGATGTGTCGTAAACTGTGTAGCTTTTCCACCATCGCCTTGCTTTCGATGCATAATTGAAGGTGCTGATTCATGGATTGCTTTTGACTTCCTTGTGCATTTGGTATTTTGGCAGTTAATTCCTGAATACGAGCATTGTAATGAACCAAAAGCTTTTCTTTTGTATCGAATGGTTGCTTGGCTGCTGGTTTTTCTTCGCTTTTTTTGGTAGTTTTTGTTGGCACGGGAGTTCTAGGGCTTGATGTACTAGCTTGGATTTCAGATGTTGTTTGATTGATATCGATGGATACCTTATCCTCCTGAGATGTATCAACTGCGACCGATAAAGGACTTGTTTCATTGGAACTCGAGTTGTTGCATCTTTCTTGTAATGCGACCAGTTGCTGGCTAAGGACGATGAGAGACTCGTTACTTTTCTTCCTGCTGCGTTGTTCTATGCTCAAGTCCTCGTAAGCCTTTGCTAGTTCTTCTTTCAATTGTGTTATGGTATTGCCTGCTTGCATCAGATGTTTATAAAGCTCTTTGTATTCAATAGAGTCCGTGTTGTCAGAGAGCTGAAATGGTCTGTATGGCGATGGAAGGAGGTAGTTGTTTTTACATTCGGGACATGTATATTCTACGCCCACGCTATTTGTAATGCTATTTCAAATTGTTGGCAGTTGCTTTTTGTAAGCAGCAGGTCTTTAGTCTTACCAGGCCCTATCAAATACATGACCACATCCAGGCATTAGAATGTAGCAATTTTCTTCTACAGCATTGGATATGCAAATGCCACAAACAGCTGTCATTGTGAGGTTAAAGAGAGATACAAAGCACAAAAAAGAAATGTTGTCCTTTTGTAGTAACGAAAATAGATCACGCGCACCGCTATTGCTCATCAAATGGCATCATGGATGATGGATACCTAGAGGGAATATTTGCTGCTCATCAAATATAGATAAATTGGTAGCATCTCATCTTGTACTCAACTGGTATTAAACATGCAGGTAGGTTGGCGTACTTTTTATTGATCATAATAATGTTTCCCATGTTTAAACTAACTAATTCATAAGAACAGCTGCCAAGGCTGTTGAGCAACATTCAACTTTTCCATCAGTTTGACTTCTCTGTCAGACAGCGCCTTGACACTTTCTTCATATCGCTTGATCTCTGCTTCAAGCCTCTTGATAGCATCAGCATATTCAAGCTTCTCGGCATCATGCTTCTTGTTTGCTTCCCTCAAAGCCTTGATCTCTTCTTTCAAACCAATCATCTCAGTAGCATAATCATGGTTCAACGCCTTCATTTTGACGAGATCTTCATTGGACCCTTTGAGTAATTCTTGCAAATGACGATTATTGGTGATCCATGTTGTTTCAGCATCTTGAAGCTTCTTGTAATCCGGTATCATAAAATTGTATTTTTCCTTTACTGCTCGCATTTCATCGACTAGGCGTTGTTTCTCCAAATTGAGATTCGTTACAGTGTTTGAAAGAGTATTTTGCTCAATCAATGTATCAAATAGTTGCTTTTGTAAACGCTGTCTGTCTTGCAAATTCTCTGCAGTTTGTGAGCTTTGCAGTCGAGCAATGAGATCAGCCAATTTCACCTCGGCAAGCCGTTCTCTGTTCACCGCATCCTGATACTTTGATTTCAAATCCGAGTAATCTCTTTGCAATGTTTGGTTTACGAATGAGTTGCTTGAATCTGAGGCTACCACACTCAGCACAGTTTTGCCAACTTTGAAAAGGTCTTGCAAGCCAAGTTGCTCTCTAGGAGTCTGGTTCGTACTTGGAGATCTCGAGAAAGTGTTTGCAACAATTTGGCAGGAAGTTTTGAGCTTTTCAATGCTTGACACGTATTCATTGTTAGACTTTTTCAATTGCTCATTGTCCATCTTGAGTCGAGCAATAGTCTCCACGGTGCCTTCAAGCTTCGACAATGCAATGCCGTGTTCCTGGCGACTCGAGTCCAATGTATTTTCTGTACTATTGAGTTTTGATTGCAGCGAAGCTACTTTTTGCTTTGCCTCGTCCAATTCGTTTTTTAGCTTGGTGCACTCTTCACTCTCGTCGTCATTATTGCCTTTGGAGGGGTAAATTTGTTGGAATCCGGAATTAGAAGAGCCAGAACGCGAACGACCAAAGACAATTGGTATTACAGACGCATTACAAAGCGGGCACTTGTTTTGTCCATTGTTCATATACAAAGTAATGCTTTATCATCTTTTAATCAGCATAAACTTCTATAGCGAGACTTTGTCACATACCATGTCTTGTCAAATACATGTCCACAAGCACGTAGAGCCACCCAGCAGCTGTCTTCGTGCATCTTTTCCAAGCATATGCTACAGACAACTTTCATGGTGAATAGATTGACTTGAGGAAAAAAAAGCCGCAAGAAAGTAAACTGATTGATCACATCTAAATAATTTTACAGCAGGAACTGTTTCTTACTCTTGATGTGTGTTTTGTACTACTACTAAAAAAACAGGAAATTTTGATGCAACGCATGAAACACACATGTGAGAAAGTTATGTAATTGACATGTGTACGGCAACTTTATTCATCAGCCAAATATTATAGCTTTACACTACTCTGTTTACCCTATTAGACTTAAAACCAGGAGCGGGAGGCAGTAGCTAGTTTCTCCTTCAATGCAACAACTTCACTTGTGAGATCCTCGTTTGTTTTCTTTACAGTTTCAAGCATACGCTTAGAGTCATCCAGCTCTCTGGATACCAATAGCTCGTTCTCCTGAAAGGCTTGCATTGTTTGTTCCGAAGCAAGCATCTGTTGGTGCAATTCAAGAATCCCTCTCTCGTACCTTTGGTTCAATTCTTGGAGCTTTTTGATATTCTCCAGAGACACCTTGAGATTTTCCTTTGTTGAACAATTCTCACCTTCCCAGTCTTGTCTGGCTAGCTGCAACAAAGCATTGCTCTCATCGGAAACTTTCAATTTGTCTTGCAGCACCTTAATTTCACCAAGTAGAGCTTCCTTGCGTACTTGCATCTCTTTGAGCTGTATATTTGTGGCGTTGTATTTATCTTGCCAAGTGCGCTTCTCCTTGTACATCTTGTCTTTGCTCTGCTTCAACCGTGAGATGTCTATCAAGAGCTTGTTCTCCCGAGGCGCCGAGCCATTTACTTGCTGATGATATGGCACTGGGCTCGTGATGCTATGAGCTACATTGGTGCCATTTGCATTTGCAGTGATTGTCAGTTCAACAAACTTCTTTTCAAGAATCTGCTCTTTTTTCAAGAGATCATTGTGCTGTTTCTGTAAAGTAAGATACTTTGAGCGATAATCGTGGCTGCCAGGGACCTGGCTCGTGCTGGCAGGACTAATGCTGTTTAATGGCTTCTTTTCACAAGTTGAACATTTCTTTGATCGCAGTTCCTTACTCATGGATTTGTATGACTTTTGAGATTCCTTGAGTTCATCGATTAATGTCTGATTGCACAGCTTTACTGATTTCAGTTCCACCAAGCAGTCGTCTCTTGCATTTGTTGCTTGTTGGCAATCCATCTTCAAAGACTGCATAGACTCTTCAAGCGTTCTCACCTTGTCTTTGTTACTACGAGCTTCAGCTGATGCTGTTTCTTGATTTGCTCGAGCTTGATTCAGCTTGTTCTTGGTATCTGATAACTCTGATTGCAACGCAATGACTTTATGGTTGGATTCCATGAGGTTCTTTTTCAGTTCACTGCGTACCACTGTCTTGCTACTGCCACTACCATCCACATCAGAGAATAGGATACGCAAGTAATGGTTGGTTTTCGTCTTGTCGATGATCTTGTTGCAGGTAGGACATTTAGATCCAACTTGCAGGAATTGTTGGATACTATTGGCATATTAGTACAAAGACCTTGGACTGCATGAAACAAGTAACTCACCAGATTGAATCAAAGACATGGCCACAGCGATACAACGCCACTGGGCACGCACTGCTATCAAATTCTTCCAGACAGATACCGCAAGCAGCCCTCATTCACGCGATGATGTGGAAAAAAAAAAGAGAAAAAGAGATTATTGTATGCAGAGAAACGAGGATGCTTAATCAGTTTGATGAGAAATTAGGCGTCATGTGAAACACATAAACAATGTAAATCAGCGAATAAACTTTAGGCTTAGACTTTCAACATTACGAGCACAAGAGAAAATAGACAAACGAGTATTATGTCAGATACGCACATTGCATTGTATTAGCTTATCCATGAGCATTACTACCATTTGACAAGACAACACTGCCATTCCTGTCACTATTTTGTGGTCTCCCTGACTACATTCACCGTTGGCCTTGAACAGCCTCTCATACCCCATCATCAGTAGACGCATGATGGTATTTATTTTAGTGTACCTTAGAAACATCTGAAAACCTCAATTGAAGGCAAACATACGCGATTTGTCGGATGAGATCCGAGACGTTGACCTTTTAGATTATTATTGTGCAATAAACAAGAGAAGCCAAACTTCAAAGTTTGTCAGTTTACGCTGATCACACTGATCATGATTGCTGCATTCTGATGGGTGTGTCCTTCATAGGTTGTCAATCATCGTCACTTGAACCCAATAGACGGCCAGATCTCATGTCTAATATTATGTGTGAATGCGCGGTGGAGATGTATCTATGTAGTATCATTGCCTTTGTTATGTATAGCACTGTATTTCCCTGAAAATTAGTAAATCAAATGCAGGCTAGGGTCCGTACTATGTCAGAGTTGGGCGAGAGACATCCTCCTTTTCACTCATCCGTCAAATGGCACAATGCCAATCAATCAATGCAAGCATAGCTTGACCATTTTCACAACACATCTGAAATTGAGGAAGTATTAAGCTCAATCTAAGCTTCTTGCGCGTTCCTCTTGTTCGCATAATGCACTGTTTCGCTAGATGATGAACTGCAGACCATCACATTAGATGTTAATAAGCAAAATGTTTAGTGAGCAGCCCTCAAATGTGTCTATCACTGTAAAATCAAGAGTTTAAATCGCTTGTATCTCGTCAACGAAGCGCAATCTTGGCCTCGAAACAAGTCTAATCGTGTTCTACGACCTGACATTAGGCTAGGGATCACTTTTCAGCAGTTTTTTGGGGATCGAGTTGACCATCGATTTCTGCCCTGTACTAGCAAGGGAAAAAAGGATGATTTTGAATGATGGAGGTTTTCGCCTCGAAAACGAAGTTTTCTACTAAGGTGTTTCTATGCTCAAAACAATCGTACAAACGCATTGGAGCATGTAAAAGTGTCTTTGAATCAATTTACTATAGTGTTTGTAGACCTTTTCTCCCAAAACGTGTTTTGCTATTTTCCACAGTTACTCTCCACAGACTAGAGGGATTGCTTTAAAATTGATACCATTGAATTTCTCGTTCAATTTTACATCCAAAACTTTAGAGAAATACCTGCTGTTCGAGTATAAAAATCCTGCGTAATTGCCCCTGAAAGGTTTTTGGATGTCCAATCGAAGGATCTGGAGGACCAGTGGCAGCTCTGAAATTCAATCCCAGCCCTGGCTGTGGTGGTGGTGGTGGTGTTTTGCCCTAATAAAAGCCATCTTTTGTATAGTAAACGACACTATAGACGTCTATAATTGCTTTCGCTACGCTCAGTCTCTTTCGTTGTCACCCTGTAGATCCCAATTGCATGCTGCTGCATTTTGAAATCTAACGTTTGAGTATAAATGTTAAGGGAGTTTCCTCGTTATTGGGCACGTTTCTTGGGTTCCCAGATGAAATGCTCTGCTGCTAATGGCTTTCTAAGCCGTATCGACACGGATTGGCCATATCTAATGAACGATGAAAAAGGTTGCCCTTAAAGTCTAATCATATACACTTATTCACGACCAATTAAAGGCTGAACCATTTCAATAATGTCCTAAATGTAATCTTGAGACGAGAATATTAAATGAATCATCAGCATTATCATACTGAGAAACATACATATCGTTTCACCCGAAATTCTAATCTGAATTGAAATCATATATGTGTAATAATGGGTGTGTCATCCACAAAAGAGTAGTGTAAAATATATGGGTAAATATTTTAGTGCGGCTTCACTGAGCTTTGTCGCGTACACAAGCACGACAAAAGGCAATCATCATGTTCAAGCCAAAAGCATCATTTACTTTTACATTGCATCAACAAATCAATAGGTGGTTGACCCCAACATTGGATAGAGATGATCCATTTATTTGCTATAGTACAATCGTGTGCAACCCTACATTTTATATTAATTAATGGAAAAGAGGCTTGAGATAACAGTAAAAAGATGTATGCCGTGCCCCCCGAAAACCTGTCGATTGTGGGGGGGGGGACCAAGATGTGCACAGAAACATAAGAGGAGGAGCCCAGCGGCATTGACCTGTCTTTATCATACCCTTTTTGGGTCAAGCATCGTAATGTGTCGTACAACGATACATGGTGCAATCTAGAAGTTAGACGCTTACTAAGAATTCAACAGGCGAAAAGGAGGCTTTTACAGGCTGGAGTATGATAAAGATGTTATTCATCAACGGGCTGCATGTTATACAATTTGAAATGGCTCAATTGAATGCCCCTGGGTGTTGCGTATAGCTGTGATATTTAGGTTTCAGATATTACTAATTTCATGTTGTTTGAATACAACCCGTACTTTCCTGTAGGATTTTAGGCTACCGCTTACATAAACATGGTTGTGTTATAGCATGATTGAGAAAATAAAAAGGAGCCTCATTTCCTGTCCATTTCTCTCTTTTTTTTCTTCTTCTTTTCTTTTAATCAACTTTCAGTAACATTTTTTTTTTTTAAAAAAAAACAAAAAACATTGCAATAATGGATCCTATCGAGCAAATGCGTCAACAAGTGTGTGAGGAGCTCCACGGTGCTGTCACCATCATTGGTAAGTTACTCTATAGCACAGATGCATAATGGTGGATTACGCGTTTATCATCATCATCATTACCATCAAGTTTACATTTCCCGAAATATTAATCTATTTTCCCGTTTATGGTATATATTTAGTTTTGGGTGCCTCGGGTGATTTAGCAAAGAAGAAGACCTTCCCTGCATTGTTTGGTTTGTTCAGAAACGGCTTCTTGCCTGGCAACACTCGTATCGTTGGTTATGCCCGTACCAAGATGGATCATGATCAATTTATCGATCGTGTTACTCATTACATCAAGTCAAAGGGTTATGAAAAGCAATTGGAGGAGTTCAAATCCATCTTGACCTACTTGCCTGGTCAGTACGATGAAGATGAGTCCTTTATCAAGTTGGACAAGGCTGTTCATGAAAGCGAAGAGGAGCGCAAGATTGAGGTTGGCAGAAGACATCGTGTCTTTTACATGGCTTTGCCTCCTTCTGTCTTTATCCCTGTTGCCAAGGGTTTGAAGAAGAATGTGTATGCAAAGGAAGGTCTTAACCGTATCGTTGTCGAGAAGCCTTTTGGTGAAGATAGCGACTCTTCTGCTCATCTCGCAAAGGAATTGGGCGCTTGTTTCACAGAAGAAGAGGTAAGCTGTGTTGTGTTTTGGAGATGGGTAGTGCAAAGAGTGTACTAATACGCCCCCCTTCACTATCGGGTTTAGACTTTCCGTATCGATCATTACCTCGGTAAAGAAATGGTCAAGAATGTCATGATGGTCAGATTTGCCAACATCTTCTTTTCTCAAATTTGGAACCGCTCCAACATTGACAACATCCAAATTACATTCAAGGAACCCTTTGGTACCGAGGGACGTGGTGGTTACTTTGATGAATTTGGCATCATTCGTGATGTCATGCAAAACCATTTGTTGCAAGTGTTATCTTTGATTGCTATGGAGCGTCCCATCTCTACTGACGCTGAAGCCATCCGTGATGAAAAGGTCAAGGTCCTCAAGTGCATTCCTCCCATCTCTGTCAATGATGCTCTTCTCGGTCAATACGTTGCTGCTAACGGTAAGCCCAGTTATCTTGATGATGAAACCATCAAGAACAAGGATAGTTTGACTCCTACTTTTGCTGCTCTTGTCCTGTTTATCCAAAACGAGCGTTGGGAAGGTGTTCCATTTGTGTTGAAGGCTGGTAAGGCATTGAACGAAGCCAAGGTGGAGGTGCGTATTCAGTTCCGTAATGTTGCTGGATCTCTTTACAAGAACGCTGCCCGTAATGAGCTCGTCATGCGTGTTCAACCTGATGAGGCTGTGTACATCAAGTTTAACAATAAGCAACCTGGTCTCTCTTATCAAACCATTCAAACTGAACTCGACTTGACCTACCACAGCCGTTACTCTGACTTGGCTATCCCTGATGCCTATGAATCTTTGATTTTGGATGTCTTGAGAAACGACCACAGTAACTTTGTCCGTGATGATGAATTGGACGCTGCTTGGAAGATCTTTACACCCTTGTTGCACAAGATTGATGCACACCACGAAGACATCAAGTTATCCAACTACAATTACGGCTCAAGAGGACCTGCTGAACTGGATGATTTCATGAAAAAGTATGGTTATGACCGCTCCAATGTCAATTACAGCTGGCCCGTTCAAAGCGTTGCTCCCGGAAAGCAAGAATAAATGATAAAAAAAACCGCATCGAATCTATATCAAAGCATGTAAAATAATATTGTGTAAAATAAAATCTCATTTCAAGGCTGTGCGTGGTTGTGAAACTTGATATAGAACACAAGGCTTTTTGATGTTGATTCAAAAGATGTATTTAGACCCGCCTTTTTCGTATAGTCGAGCCCCTCTGACGACCTCTGATGGTTCAATGCAAACATCTAGCTTGGGAAATAAGATTTTTGTCTTTTTTTTTTTTTTTGCTTTCATCATCATATCCCTTTCTCAATTGTGGTTTGCTCACAGCGGTTTATCTTTGATCAAGTGCTCATTGAACCTACAGCGATATTGACCAGCATCCGAACCAATGTTCGCCAGACCATTGCGAATAGCAAGCGCGATTTGAGTTCAGCAAGTGGTGTGAGGCACATTATCGTGTCATTTATGCAACTTGCGATTGGTGTATATCAACTCCTACTGCCCTGGATCTATATAGAGTGGCGACTCTTTGAGATGTGATCACCAGCGCTTCTAGGTAGCTCGGATCAACCGGTAGCCGATACTCTACATCATCGCCCTGGTAACATCCCTGTCAGAAATTGAGAAAGTACAGTATTTCTGCAGCAATGTCAGTTCTTGATTGATATTCAGGCACGCCACTATACTAGTATCCAGCCTATAAAAACTTGTAAAACAAAGCAAAACATACTTGCTTTTTTTTTCGGTAATGACGAATTTCCTCCAGTGATACACCTACTATGTATGTATACATGTTGCCTACTAGAGTGAAATGTTAATTTTATTTCATGTTGGACAAGAGAAAAAGGTGTATGTATGGCAGAAAAAGGGAATGGAATGTGAAAATGTTGTTGTTGTTGTTTTGATACACTGATAAAAAAGGTAATAATGCTACATGTTTATCATCTTTCATCAAGCATATAATATATGGAGATGACAGATGTATAAATGTGTGTGTAAAATGAGTGTTTTTGGTAATAGTAAAATGATCGTTTGTATATTTTTTTTTCTGGGTCATAGAGGTGGGGGTATATATATAAATATGTATAACACTGCGTTTGTTGTTGATGTTGTTGGCTTAAATTGAAATTGACATGTTGTTTTGGTGGTGGTGGTGTTATATATAAAAGCATAAAAAGTGTGATCAAGGTGCCAACATTTTAAAAATGCCATTTAGGCTTCTCGAGATCTTTACGTAGATGAGATGAATAGCGAGGAGAGGAGGCTCTCTTTTGCGATTGTTGTTGTGGTGGAGGTGGAGGACTGAAGGGTCTAGGTGATGATACCAAGATGGGAGGTGATGATTGACGAGATAAATTTCGAGACATTTTGACACTACTAGCAGTGGAGCCTCTCGATGACACTGAGGAAGCGTCTGATATACGTCGGAAAGGAGACGATGCTCTCTTGGTGGGTATTTGATAATGGTTGCTGTGCATATCGACAATGGATGAAGGTGATGTCTTTACTGTTAATTTGTGTAATGTTTCTAATAGTAAAAAAAAGCAAGAGTTGAGTCTAGTCGTTTCTTTTTCTTGCTTGCCACACACACACACACACACACACACACACACTTTACCTTGCACATGAAATTGCTTGTCCATGGCAGCAGCAGAAGCATCACTGTAGTCCTGCAACACTTTTCCCGATTTGTTTGTTTTTTGAAGTAATGCAACTTCAGCCTGTAAAATCAGGCCCTCCAGCATGGATTTGATGCGCTGAAATACTTGATCGTTCTCCATCTCTTGATCTTCTTGCTGCTGCTGCACCACAGTCGTCTCATCATCGTCAAACAGAAACTGCGCAGACAATGAATGAGCGGATATGCCAGCAAGTATACAAAGAATATTTCACTTACATCTTCCACGTGCTTGTCTGATACGGGTGTCAGGGGCCCTTCATTCCTATGAGACATAATGTGTACATGAGCCTTACATGCGGTTTATTAATAACATTTTCGCAGTATTTACATTTGTAACCGTTTCTGCAACTCGACAATCTGTGCTGTTTGTTGTCGCAGTTTAGCTTCCAAAGTCGTATTTAACACCAACAATGATGCCTTCTCAATCTCGAGATCGGCAATCTATTATATTTTAGGAATCAACACACAACAACAACAACAGTGACAAAGATCCAGCGCTTTTTTTACCTTTCGATTTGCTCTTGCTTCGTCTAGCCAAGCGCTTTCTTCTGCCATGCTATTGCCCTTGCTGACAAACTCTCCCTTGCCGTTCATGATTGTGCCATGTTTGATCTTGGCCACTATTTTGACCTGTGGTTCCTCGTCTTCTTCTTCCTCTTCCTCTTCCTCTTCGTCGTCGTCTTGCTCTTCTTCCTCTGTTTCATCCACCCCATCAATACTGCTGTTTATGTCATCTTCATCGTCGTCGTCGTCGTCGTCCTGCTGATTTTCCTGAGATGACAGTGATAATGTAGAGAAAAATGTAGATTTTGACAAGTTGGAATTACTTCTTGGTCGTTGCAGAAATCGATGCGGATTCACCCCCACCGTATTCGTTGATTTGAATGAAGCCCAATTATTCTGAAAATAGTTAAAGCTGGAGGGATTGACTATGGTGGGGTTGGTGAATGAAGTGTTGGAGAGCGTGGATGGCGAAGAAGACGATGAAGCGGTGGATGAAGAGTAGGAAGAATCATGGCGTTGTATTAAGGGAGAAGAGGGTCTGATGATGTTTAAAGCCTTTGGAAAATGTACTTCTTTAATGGACATGTAAAGTGTATAAAGTAAAAAGTGATGAGAAGAAGAAGGGGAAAAAAGAAAAAGGAAAAAAAACTGTTTAATTCCATTTTTTTTTATATTTTGTGATACTACTGTATTTGTAGTTAGTGTGTATGAGTGTGTGTGTGTCGACATGAGCGGCTGGAAAAAAAAAGATGTCTATACTACATGACCTTGTTATTTTCTTCGCTTCTCTCGATGTCCACTGGATGATCCTGCATTACTACCAGATCGTTTCTGTTTGTTTTATAAAGAAGCATTCGTTATCATCATTTGCAACCCCACTAAAAAAATGTCCATTTGAGTTACCTTAACCTTGTGTTCAACTTCAGTTTTATCCACTACTTTCTTGAGTTCAAACATGTTGAGAATGGCATTTTGCAGTTTTTCAAATTTGAGGCAAATCTTTTGAGTAGGCATAATGGGTCTTGGGCCTGCACCGAGAGAGAAAGAGAGGTTAGCCAACATAAAGAACGTAGCACGAGTCGATCCAACCATCATCATCATCTCTTACCAATCCCTAATTCTTCCAATACTTTAATCACCTTAGGTTGCATAGTAGGCTTCACAATTGGCAGTTTCTGGCTTCGAATATATACACCTGGTGTAAGCTTCTTCTCCTTGTTTTCATGAGCATCCACTAAACAGGGAAAAAAGTTTGATTAATTCAATTAATGTTTGTGCTGCCTTGAGGGATATATATAACGTTACCATCCATGAGATGATGGGATGAGGAAGCGCTGGAGAGCTTGCGGTTCTTTTTGCTGTCGTCATGGATCGACTTTTTCTTTTTCTATACATGTGTGTGTGTTGAGAACCAACCGATAGAAAAAAAAAACATCATTCGATTTGCCTCCTTGTTGATAAACCAAAAAAAAAAGACTAACCTTTAAATCACTGCCACCTGCTGTACCACCCGTGATTCCGATTCCTCCGGGCGATGATGCTATGCCTGGGCTGTTGAGTGAATGTGGAGTATTGGGCGTGGACGGCATTTGCTGGATTTGCTCCAACTGCAGCGAATTCAGCAGACTCTCTCGTTCCTTGGCTAGTTTTGCCTCATTTTGCTCGATGCGTTTGGCCTCCACAAACAGCGCCTCTTCCTCCTCCACCTGTTCCTTGGTGCGATGAAACAGCATGATGAGTGCGTTCTTTCGCTCCACTTCTCTGTTCTTGTCAAAATTGTACTGTGCTGCCAACGACTGTCGATCTGAAACGTACTCGCCCGACTGGTATTTGCCTTGCAGAATCAGCTTTCTGTAGACAGAATAGTACCGATCCTTCAAATCCTCCATGGTGCGTGGCTTGTTGAACTGATATCTGTCTTCAATCACTGGGAAGCGAAGGTCGTATTGTCGGCATAGGCTAAACAGGTAGTCTGTCTCTTCTTTGCTCCAATCTGTGTCTGTGAGGTATTTCTCGTAATCGTCGTCTGTGTATTCAATGATATCAATCACCTTGTTGAATTTGGCAAAGGCGTAGTCTAATGTCAGTCATTATAGATAAGTGTGTGTGTGCGTGCCCCCCTCAGTGTAGACTAAAGCCTACCTTCATCTGTTTCAGTCGATTTGACCCAATGCTTTAGCACTAGGTCGTCTGCTCTAGCAGGGTTTGTGAATGGCTTGTAAATCCTATGGTATGTGTTGAGGGGATCAAGACGTTTACATTTCACTTGGACACACAATAGTCGTACCATGGCGTTGCCTTTTTCTTTGTCTGGTATTTAGCCTTGTACGTTGGCTTGACAAAGGCAACAGGCGGTGCTCCACCTATGAGCGAATACAACTCTCGACTGATACCGTCTAAAGCAACAAAAGAGCGTAAGTTTGCAAGCGTGTTGCTCTGCTTTCATCCACACTCACCAGGCCTCTTTTCTGCTACTTTCTGCTTCTTTTGTGCTGGCTCTGATGCAGCGCCAATTTGTAGAATATCGCGAATATCTGAACTACTCATTTGAATGTTTTGTAATAAAAAAGTGAACAAACTCTTGTTGGTTGGGAAACAGGCAAAAGCACATCTTCATTTCAAAAAAGTCACAGCAGCAGTAGAGTATGGAATGCGTTTATCCAATCATCCTGATGGAATTTATGCTCTCCACTGTCTCTTCTTCTTCTTCTTCTTCTTCTCTTAACAACAACAACAAATGACAGAACCTACCACCAGAGACTTCTTGATCCATCTCAATCAAGGCAACTTCCAGGCTGCACTTGACTTGGCAGACGACCTACAACTTGACAAGGATCTTGTTTACAAAGCTCAGTGGACAAAACGCATTATGGAACGCGGCCCTCAGTTGCAGTCAAAAGATGTCGACCTCTTGAGCCTGATTCACGATGATGTGTGGGTCGTCAGCCAATGCCTTGAAGCCTGCGCCAACCAACCTGAAGTGCAGCAACAGATCCTGGATGTGGGCCAAGCACGTATCGAGACACTCACCACCACGCCCATCATCCACGACAAGCAGCTCGACACACCGGAAGCAGTGCACCACTTGACAGACAAAGACAAGGCCCTGCTGAGATGCAGAGCATTGCTGTTAAAGTACAAGGACCGTCTCAGCACATTCAACAAGATTTGGTCTAGTCTTTCATCGACAATGCACCAGCAAACAGGCGACGCTTCATTTGCAACAGCGTATGCTCAGTTTCGAGACAGCAACCTGATCGCTCAAGCCATTGAATACGCCCGCTCCGAAAACAATGTTGCCTTAGACGCCATCTTTATGCACCACGGCAGCCATGTGCTCCAACACCGTCTCTTTATCCTATCGCAAATCCCTGAAACTGCAGATCCCAGCTCGTTTGATTTGCCTCACGTCACGCATGATCATGAAGACACTTGGCTGGAAGAGCCATGGCGAAAGGAAAAGGATGTGGTGGAACAGGACTGGGTGCAAGCGCTGATTCGTGTGCAAGTGCCAGAAGAAGCAGAGTATTTGGATCGACTCAAGGGGGGCATCGAGACGACGACATACCCTACATCGGCTTCTGTGATTGCAGACTGGTACTTGGAGCGTGCTCATGCTGCAGATGCCATTGGCCTGAGCAGCAATGCGTTGGAGATCTGTCGATACGCGCGTGTCATGGGTGTCACTGGCATTGATGAGCAAGTGTCAGAGTACGAATGGCTTTGCAAGTATGTGTATACCACAAGGGCAGCAGCAGCAGACCAAGAGGAAGCCTATGTTGATCTGGAGAGGTTTCGCCGCATGTCCAGCTATGCCATTTTGGAGGGATTATTAAGCACTACAAACGCAGCCAACATTGTGGACGACATGCTGAGATTGGCGTTACCTTGGATAGCAGTGGCAAAGAAGCGAAAGCAGCATCAAGAGGAGGAGGAGGAGGACAAGGACACCAAGAAGGAGTTTCTGCTTTACCGCTGGCTGCTGGATCCTGCTGTCGTGGATGCTCATTTAGACTGGTGCTGTGTGGTTTTTGAGCACTCCAAGCCTACCATTGCTGCAGAAGACCGCATCATCAAGGACGATTTGGATTTATCACGACTGGTGTTGGCCATTGTCTATTCTGGAAATGGATCGATGGAGTACCTTGTGCGCTTGTTTGAATGCCTGCCCATCTTTGATGAGATTGACGAGACGGCCAATGACCCAACAGACATGGCTGCCATGATACCCAGAGCCAATACGTCGGCCATGGCCATCTTCAAGGAGCTGCAATCCGTGGGCGCTTTTGGACTGACTCAAATGATGGATACATTGCAGAACCACTTGGGATCCGCTGAAACCTTGGCAAGATACCATGCCAGTGTGCCTTTGAGGTGGTATTTGGAGGACCAATCCGTGGAAGCACAACGCCAGTTGTGTGTGCGCATGTCTTCTCAAGCGGCTGGTGGTGTCGAAAGCGGTGGTGCCAAGTTTGATCGTGATGATGATTGGCGTGAGTTGTTGGATGACATGATTCGTTTGAACGGGGATGGTCAAGGCATTTTTGGAAAACTGGACACGGCTGAAATCCTAGAGATATTCTTTAGTTCGTTGTTGAGATGTGGCCGTAAGTATATAGACTCGTGTGAATGGACAGACAGACAGACACAGGAACCAACGATCCACATGTAGGATTCAAACTGGCAAAGGAACTCATCTTGGGCTCCAACAAGATCATGGACATTACAAAGGCTGAACATTTGGTGATTGATGCTGAACGTGAATTCTTTGACAATGCAACGTCTGGTAACATGAACTCGGGCAGCATGAAACAAGCTTGGGAATGCCTTAAAATCCTACCACCCACCACTGAAATCAAAAAGGAGATGGATCTCATTGAAGCCACGCATAGCCTCATTCACGAATACAAGGTGCAAGACCGTCCTGGCATCACGCTGATGCCCATCCAAATCAGACAATCACACAACCGACTGGAGCTCATTTCAAAACTGATCAATAACAGAACTGGCATGTATCAGCAGCATGAGCAAGTGTTGGAACTGGTACGCAAGTTAGGCTACGGAAGTGATCTGCTTGCCAAGGTAAAGACGCTGGCCATGCTGGCAAGCGCAGCTCTGGTGGAAGGGGACTATTTGGCGTCCTACAGACTCTGTCAAATCACAACCACAGCAGCCATCTACAAGGACACCACGACCCATCACAACAGACAGTACTATGATGATGTCAATCAAGCAGCATGGCAAATCTGCTTCAATCTGGGCAAAGTAGAAGCCTTTGACGATGTCAGCCGCCGATTAGATGTCTTGTCCATGGCGTTGAGTTTGAGTCCTGCAGAGAACATTGGTGATGTCTTGACAGTGTGGAGAAAACTGGACGCAAACACACCTAATCAAATTGCCTTGGCTCAACTAAGCGCTGCCAACAACCACCAAGATCAAAACCCAAGCAGCCAACATGCGTCAGACAAGGGATGGCATGGCTTGTTGCAGAATGCCACCAAACAATGGAAGCTGGGTGATTTGTTGGCAACGGGTGGAGCAGGTGAACAACATGAGGCAAGAGATGGTGATGCTGCTGCTGCTGGTGGTGGAGGCAAGCGAAAGAGAGATATCCTTAGAGATACTGTTGGTGGATGGCTCTTTCAGTAAATACCCATGGTCTCCTTTTGCAGCTTATTATATGTATAAAATCTAATGCACATTTAATTTCATTAAACATTTGTAACGAGGCTCGGATCGATATAAAGGCTTTTATTCTTTAGAGAATGCTTGACATCATAACTTAAATGTTTTTCTCCTGTCTATCATAGTCTTCATTGAGAAGTTTGGTCTAATCTAACGATCAGTATAACCTACAAAACCTCATCGATATTTATCAGCCAAGTACAGCGTCCATTCAGAATGCCCTTCCTCTAACATGTAATGCGTGCAAACATGCTTAGAATAAGACGCACCTACTACTAGAACGTAAATGCTGGCCCAAATCCGGTTGGCAGTGTGGTGGGTTGCAGCAGGTAAGAAGCTAGCTNTCAATTCAGAGTAGGATGCATCATTCGGCACACATCTGCTCAGAATGCCCTTCCTATAACATGTAAGCATACAATGTATGCAAACATGCTTAGAGCGAGATGTACTTGAAGCTAACACGTAAAAGCCGGCCCAAATCCGGTTGGCAGTGTGGTGGACGATGGCAAGTAAGTAATTAGACTTACACAAGCTGTGCGAAGACGCAAATACAAGTTTGTAGTGTAGAAAAAAGAAAAGAAAAAAAAAAAAAAAAAAAGCCTAACCTTGCTGTTAATGTGTGACTGGATTCCTCCTCTTTTATCACGAGTGCGAGAAAATGGACACGCCCTCCTTTTATCACTCTTTTTGATTGAATACCTCTCATCATCCTTTTTGTCCTCATGTCTACTTCAAAACCAAAACCTCCTATGCTTCAGAAACTAAAGGGTAGCTATATATTACCCGATGATTTACGAAATAGCGCGCATCTGAACAGCAGCGTACTGGCAATCAAAGCAAGAGACTGGAGTGACCCCAAAATAGTTATTGATAGCTACTTATGCAACTCGGTGGTTTGGGAAAAAACGGGCGTTGAGTTTCTGGCACTACTCCAAACATCATTTCACCAAATACTGCAATGGATTGAGCAACAATCACCATCGGCGCCGTTAACCCTTCTCTCAGAATACGTCAAGAACTTGGTCAAGTATTACAAAAACGAAGCTATAAAGTACGAAGTCTACCAATTGTACCAGCAAGCCGAGTTACGTCGACGGGTAAAACGAAACAACGAAGACACCGAACTGCAGGCAGAATCGACAATGGCTGCATTGATGACGCAGAAAGGCAAGGAAAAAGAAGACTCCATCATGATACCTCAAAAAAGACAACTGGAAGAAGACACTCTCGAGAGTACGCCTTTGACAGATGAGGAGCAGGTAGGTAGTGCATGACCATTTGGCTTCTGTATGCTAATGCAAGCGATTCTATACACTACTAGATGTCAGCTTCAGACTCGCATGAATCATCGTTCAAATTGCCCACTATCGAAAAAAGAGAACCGTAAGTAGTATATCTGCAAATGACCACCGGCTTGCCCACGATTATAACAATTGATATAGGAATTCGCAAGACGCAGATGTGGCCACTATAGACGACATAGCAAGCACAATCGATGACATACAAGCCATCAACAATAGCTACGACCAGTCTCTTTTTGATGAGGATCCGTTTGATTTCAACAGCACTGTCATGGAGGTAAGTTTATGACTCTTTCAATGCGTGAAATAGCAATCTTACCAAACGCTTAGTCAAGAGTGAGAATCATCAGCAACAAGAAGGTCTATGATTTCCACACTCCAAGTGCAAGCAACACGTCACCCATCAAACCGGCTTTGCGAAGAGAACATGAGACGAGCTTGGAGAGGGTCTTTGATATTGTCATTTCAAGTAACCGTGTCAAGTGTGCCAAGAGTGATTTCACAGATATGTTCGACACACATCGCGACTCAATGAAAGGCAACACATCTATCAAGAGTATCCCAAACGCAATCGAGCTCATTCAAGGAACAGTCTTGCAAAAAGCAGTGTACAATGAACCTGTCCTTTGGTCGATGTTTGAACCGGCTCCCCCATTCCTGAAGATGATGAAGCGCTTTCTGGCAGACTTCTTGATTAACGTCGACAGAGCGGACCCCCTTGAAAGCAACCAAGAGCGAACCTTCTTCGCAGAGACAGTTGTGTTATGGTTCCGGGCGTTTGGAGCCATGACTGGTCTGAACTTTAAGTGGTAAGTAGTAAAGTATAAAGCAGTATATGTTAGCATGTTAATAAGTCACACTTCATGCCGTAACAGGTTCGAAAATCAGAATGCAGACAACAAGGCAAGCTGGTTACCTCTTTCTGACTACAGGCTTAAAGATTGTAAAACACAACTGTACGACGGGCTGGGCCTCTCCAAGGACAAGAGAATTGCCATCTTCATTGAATCGTCTGGGTAAGTACATGTCGCCGCCAATCTTGACCACTGTTGGTAACGTTTTCAACTTTGTTAGTTCATCAAGCAACGTCGACCATATGGTGGAGGATAGCATCAAAAACTTGAAAAACGGCTCAGATTTCTTGAAGTATTTGTGCTGCGTCTACAAACAATCCAATATCAATACGTTCAAGTTGCTCAAGATTCCCTGTATCCATGTCATTGGCGATAAGATGACTCTCTGTTTATGCTTTGCCAAGTCGAAGAGCAAATGGGCGTTCGTTGAGGTGCACAGCACCATTATTCCCACAACTGCTTCTCAGAGGGCTCATTTTGTCAAGGTCTTTGACCTCTTTGCTTTGTTAAAGGTAACGGTACATCAAGCGAGATTTTGAAACTAGCATGCGATTCTAATTTTTTTATAAGACTATCATTGACAATAACGCAAAAGCCCTTCATGAACTCGAACTGGAGAACCTTGGTTTGTGTGAAGCAAACTATGTTACAGTCGATCAATACTTTCATCAAGATTAAATTTAGCATCATTCATAATTCCAATTATACCTTAAATACCATATATTCTATTTGAAAAAAACATGAGTTTACATTCATTTATACCTTTAATACCACATATTCTATCTGAATAAACATGAGTTTACATTTAACGTCATTGATTGATTGATGAAATCCAAGTTTGCATGTCAATTTTAAATTAAACACTCATCACACTTGGATAAATAATTGCGGTCTATTGTGGCTGTCTCTCGCAGAGAATTCTTTCTATTTCGATTTGCTCGTTATTTCACTAGCTACCTACACACGACTTTGATGTATACTATCCTATGTGACAAACTGCTGTTACTAATCCAGGGCCAGCTATATACTGTAAGTTACAATAGAATCTGCTGGTAGATGTATCATGTATGCAGCAGGTCGAGCAATCCAAAACTTGATGCTATGAAAATAGCCTTTCACATTACAAAACGATAGTAGTAGGGTTTATTTTTTTCTAATTACAAAAAAGAAAGCGAGAGATGGGGGGGGGATATATGTATACAATGTGTATTATCTATTCAAGCAAGGGACGACCAAAGGGAACCTCAGCAAAAAGACCAGGAGCCTTACGACTGTAGACAGTAGAACCACGAACAATGGTACGATCAACGGCACCATAAAAGGTCTCTCCAATGTAAGGAGACAACTTGTTCTTGAAGTGAACATCATTGACATTGACTTCGAATGTGGATTCAGGACGCCAGATGACGAGATCACCATCATGACCAACACGGATCTCACCCTTCTTGTGGTTCAAGTTGGTTCTCTTGGCAGGTGCGTAACTGAGCCAGTGAGCGATTTGTTGAAGACTGAAAGCAAGCATGAATAAGTTATCTGCTACTACTACTACTACTACTACTACATCATTGACAACTTACGTAACACCACGCTTACGACCCTCGCTCCAGAGCACAGGCAAACCAAATTGCACACTTGCAATGCCACCCCAAGCTTGTCCAAAATCACCAGTATCTTGCTTCTTGAGTTGAGCAGTACAAGGAGAGTGATCACTCACCACGTAATCAATGGTACCATCCAACAAAGCCTCCCAGAGCTTTTCACGGTTAGAAGCTTCACGAATGGGAGGACAACACTTGTAGTGAGTAGCACCATCCTCAATGGCTTCAGAGGTAAAGTTGAGGTAATGGAAACAGGTCTCCACAGTGAGAGGAGCACCAGCAGCCTTGGCAGCCTTGATGGCAGGGACAGCAGAGGCGGCAGAGAGATGGACAATGTGTGTGTTGACAGGCTTGCCTTGTTCGTGGTACTCTTGAGTGAGACGAATGATCATGTCAATGGCGTTGGTCTCCAATGATTGAGGACGAGAGTTCAAGAAACTGGCATAAGTGCGGCTATCCAATTCCTCGTGTTCCTCATGCTTGGTTTCCACCTTGCCACAACCCTCCATTTCAGCATGGAACAACAAGACACGGTCAGAGTTGACCATTTGATCCATAGCAGCACGGACCTCTGCTTCATTGACACAGGGGAACTCATCCACACCACTCTCAATCAAGAAACACTTGAAGCCGCGCACACCCTTCTCGAGCAAAGCAGGCAAATCCTTTGCGTTGTCAGGCACAACACCGCCCCAGAATCCAACATCGACATGGCATTGGTTTTGAGCTGCATTCAACTTGGTATCAAAGTTGGCGACAGTGGTGGTAGGAGGGATAGCGTTCAAGGGCATATCAATGACAGTGGAGATACCACCAGCAGCAGCAGCCTTGGTACCTGTTTCAAAACCCTCCCATTCGGTACGTCCAGGTTCATTCAAATGGACTAATCAAATCGTCTTGATTTAGCCTTCCCTTATCTGTTTCTAATACCCCGCACTCTAGACACTTACCATGGGCATCCACTAAACCAGGCATCAATAATTGATCATCGTCCAGCTGGATGACCTCCAACTGATCCTCACTGACAGCAGTAGCGCACTTTTTGTTATCGAGAGCGATTTCAACAATTTTACCGGTAGTTTGGTTGATGAGCACTTCGGCAGGAGCTTGGCTGTGTTGAGAAGACAAGATGGCCTTGGGTGCCTTGACTAGCAAATAGCGTTGTTGTTCGTTGACGGTCATAGTAGTGTGATAGATGAAGCTTCTGGTTTATTTATTTTTTTTTTTCCTGGTCAAGAAAAAAAAAAAAGTGGAAAAGAAGAGAAGAACAGGTGGATATCAGTCTCAAAGATGGCCCAAACTATTTAAATCTATTTTTCGGGCCTTGTGAAATATAGCTTATATATTCGGCACAAGCTTCATGCAGGGCTGTCATTGGGTATTCCGCGATTTTAATAGCAGATCTGAATATACCGTGCTATAATTTTGATGTGAATATCTATATCACACTACTGGCTCCATTGCTTGAGATCAACCTGCTCAACTACCCATGACCTTTTTTCTGCTTTTGAGGATGGCATGTGCGAGCCAAGAACCTAAAGAAAAAAAGTCTTAAAATTGCAATCATCTTGTTCTTAATTGCGTATGCTACCATGTACCTGCCATGGCCTCAATCAATGCAAACAGTAACATTGAGACGCAACAATGCAACCATAGGAGGAACATGAGAGTATATTTAATTTAAATCACTCAACGGTATTATGGGATGGAGTATTAAAAAATCCAATCAGTGTGTCATGGAAATCAATGCCCTGGAAAGAAGCATCGTGGTAAAATGTCGGTGTAGCCATCAGAAATTATCCTTAATAAGATGATGAATGCTACTAAAACAGGCTCCAGTAGTAGTGGTGCCACCGTTACCCCCTTCATCTTGTAACCAAGTCTTGATAAAAGATGTTTCTAAAGAAGCTTTTGGTTGCAACTAGAGAATTCTGCTCGTTTGTACACCTATTTTTCACACACGCACACTCACACAAGAGCTCTATCGACGAGTCTGCATTATTGTTCAACCATCCGAAAATAAAACTTTCATTAAACATGAGTGCAACCATCGAATAAGAGGTGTGTAGTATCAATTTATTGGACAGCGCTTTCTTTAAGCTTCTTCAGGCACTGCATCGTAATCAACTTCTTGTTCGCGAGGCGGATCATCCATCTTGTTGGTGCCTTGCTCCA
Source organism: Mucor sp. M7501 (assembly GCA_037040325.1). Lineage (NCBI taxonomy): Eukaryota > Fungi > Mucoromycota > Mucoromycetes > Mucorales > Mucoraceae > Mucor > Mucor sp. M7501. Next base: position 10,622 of record JAXQGS010000112.1, on the reverse strand, counting down.
ATAAAGTAATGGTTGCTTCAGCATGAGCTAATTTGGCTTTTAGATCCTCCTTTTCCTTCACTGCATCTTGCTTCAATTGCTTGAATTTCATGACTTCTCTAAGAAGCTTGCTTTCCTTTGCTGCTGATGTTTGAAGCTGTCTTTCTAATTGCATAATCTTTGCTTGAAGAGGCTCCCCCTCTGTCTGGGATGGCAAGCTAGATGAGGATGGCGAAGTAAGCGTCAAATCAATAAACTTCTTTTCGAGCTGGCCCATTTTATCTTTCAATGCCTTGTGCTCCTTGTTCAAATCGTGGTATTTAGTCTTGAATGGCTGGTCTCGGTATCTTGACTTGTAAGGAGGAGCATTGTCTTGAGTACCAGTATCTTGAGGTTTAAAGGCTTCCAGCTGTTCTTTTAATGATTTGATACGTTTGTTGGATTTGTCCAGGTTCTTGGTCAACAAATCAATAGACTTTTGCTTGCTGATCAGCATCAAATTCATTCTATCAACATCATCCTTGTTGCGTGCCTTGGATGTCTGCCAGTTGTGAGTTAGTCTGTCGATTTGTGCGTCCTTGATGGCAATGTCGTCTTCCAACTGCGTCTTTTCACGGTTGATTGCGTTTATCTCGTCTTTTACCACTGTCCATTTGATTGCCAATTCATCGTATTCCTGATTCAATACATAAAGGGCTTCGTTAGCGGCCTCTACTTCTTCTTTAGCGGCCTTCAAAGCATCCTTGCCATCACCCTCACCCTCAAGAGCAGAGAAATAGACACGCTGATAAACGGGATAGCTGTCCAATGTAGATTGATTGCATAAGGGACACTTGTTGCTCATGAGCATACACTGTGTAATACTGAATTCCTAATGTAAGGCTCTTGCCCTTATCATGCGCTACCTAGGCTTACCATTCTGCATCAAATACATGTCCACATACGGTCAATGCCACCAACTCTGAGTCATTCGTAGCTTCATCCAAACACACGCTACAAGAGAGTCTCATGGTTGTTGTCGAAAGAAAGAAAACGATTTAGTTCAAAAAGAAACAAAAGAGCAGTTTTTTATCCAAGCACCACCCAAGCTCTCTGATGGATACTACTACTACATTGATAGATTCAAGGCTGAAACAAGTTTTTTTTTTTATTGTAAAAAAGCACACCTCCACATCCCAATCTAAGTCCAAACGTATTGAGGTCCTCCTCCACCTTCAGGTACAGTCCAGTCAATATTCTGTGAAGGATCCTTGATATCGCAAGTTTTGCAGTGAATACAGTTTTGAGAGTTGATTTGAAGTCTCTTCTCTCCAGGCTTGTTCTCATCATCCACATACTCGTAGACACCGGCAGGACAGAATCTATTCTCAGGGCCATCAAAGACGCCCAAGTTTCTCTCAACGGGGATATCTTTGTCGCGAATACGTAAATGAACAGGTTGGTTTTCAGCATGGTTGGTACCAGTACGAGATACACTAGTCAACAAATCAAATGAAATCACACCATCGGGCTTGGGATAGTCAATGGGTTTAGATTCACTATACATGTAAAAAGAGAGCGTGAGAAATAATGTCGAGCCATATATTACCAATGTGTCACTACTTCTATTACTACGGACTTACCCAGCAGTCTTCATGCATTCCCAATCAGCCTTCTTGTGCTTGAATGTCCAAGGAGTACGGCCCTTCAAGAAGAGTGTATCGATACCGGAATACATCATACCACCCCAAAGACCCAATGGACCGTGGAAAGAGGGTTGCACATTACGCACCTCATACAACTCTTTGTAAACCCAAGAATCCTTGATTCTCTCCTCGTAGGTGTTGAGCAACACAGGCTCCTCCACTTGGCTCTCTTGATCAGGTTCCAATCCATTGTACAAGGCTTCATAAGCTGATTCAGCAGCGAGCATACCAGACTTCATGGCAGTGTGTGTGCCCTTGATCTTGGGTACGTTCAAGAAGCCAGCAGTACAGCCAATCAATGCACCACCAGGGAACACCAACTTGGGGATTGATTGGTAACCGCCTTCATTGATAGCTCTGGCACCATAAGAAATGCATTTACCGCCTTCCAAAAGACTCTTGACAGAGGGATGGTGCTTGAATTGTTGGAATGTCTTGTAGGGGTTCAAGTAAGGGTTGGAGTAGTCCAAACCGATAACGTAACCAACAGTGACAAGGTGACGCTCAGGTTCGAAGTGGTAGATAAAACTGCCACCATAGGTGTGTGCATCAACGGGCCAACCGACACTATGTGTAACAGATCCAGGCTTGTGCTTCTCGGGCAAGACTTCCCATACTTCCTTGATACCAATACCGTACTTTTGAGGTCCACTTTCCTTTCTCAACTCAAACTTCTTGGCCAATGTCTTTGTGAGAGAGCCATGACAACCTTCAGCAAAGAGGGTGACCTTGGCCTTGACAGCCATACCTCTTTCGTATGTATCCTAAATAAGCAAGAGGCAGATCAGTACATATACACACACGCTTACAACAAATTGACGTGAGATTTCAATCCATCGTGGGAATTTTTCTTACCTTGGGCTCAAAGTTTTTATCCAAACCTACATCATTCAGTGTAACACCTCTAACGCTACCATCCTCGTTATAGAGCACTTCACTAGCAGCAAATCCGGGGTAGATCTCGACGCCCAATTCTTCAGCTTGCTCGCCCAGCCATTTGACGAAATTGCTCAAGGACACAATGTAGTTTCCCTTGTTGTTCATTTGAGGAGGATGGGGCAATGGGATGGAGAGAGACTTGGTCATCAAACGCATGGAATCACTAGTGACAGGTGTGTTGAGAGGGGCTCCCTTTTCCTTCCAATCAGGAATCAATTCATCCAGAGCTCTTGGCTCAAGGACAGCACCACTCAATGTGTGAGCACCTACTTCGCCAGCCTTTTCAATCAGCATGACACGGCATTCTCTACCTTCATCATTGGCCAGCTGCTTCAAGCGGATAGCTGCTGCGAGACCGGATGGTCCACCACCGACAATCACGACATCGGTTTCATCTTCAAATTGCTCTCCTCTGCGAGGATCGTCCTCAGGCAATGAATTTCTGTCAAATGGGATCCAGATAGACTGGCTGGCAGAGCTTGAAATGTAGCGTGCAGTTGTCAAGCGCACTGCCATGGAAGGCTGGATCACCTTGCTGCTGGCATGATGGACAATGGTGCTTGTAACACGGGGTAAAACCGCCTTGATGCGGTGAGTTACTGTTTGTCTAAACATAAAGTAAATATAAGAGAGAGAGAGGGGAGAGAGAGAGAGAGAGAAAGGACAAAAGAGTAACAATAAGCAAGAACAGGAAGAAAAAAGAAAATAAATCCACAACTCACACACTCTTGTAATTAAAAATCAAATCATCACATGTAGCTTTATCCAACAAAATTGCTTGTATTCTAGTTACACAATGCCAACATCTCGTATGAGTCACGTGTATTGCGACAGCCATCAGATGGTGGGTTCCTGCAAGCTACGGTAGGCATTGTACTGGACATTGGCTCTCAAGGCATGACGGATGAATTTGCAATAGGATAAGGGATTTCTACTCGATATGACAGATATAAATGCACAGCAATTGCATCGTTCCAGTCATTCCAGAACACAGTCAACAATAGCCCTGGCTCCTGCAAATACACTGATAGATCCGACCCTCAACTGGGTTTCTATAAGATAAGATTTCATCTGCGTATGATAGTCAATGAGTGGCTAATTCGTATAGTTAAAAGTAGGTTGATTTAGTGCGAATTACAGGGACTCTCAGAGTCGTATTGAACAGGCACATAGAGTGAACATGTCAGAAAACATGGGAGAGCCATCCAAAGACTGCCAAGATCCAGAGCTTCATTAAATGTCACGCCCAAATGGATGGATTGCTAATAGATCCAACCCGATTTCTTGCTAAAACACAAAATTCAATACAGTAGTAGCAGCTTCCGAAACGTGTAAAAATTTAACCACCTCATCGACCAAAAAACCTTCTTTGCGTGTGTAATATCGCACGCTATAGTACATGGCTTGATTTTGATTTGCGAGTATTTAGTCAGCCAAATTATCCATCTATGGTGTTCTTGCATTGCTTTTCAAGCTTACTGTGTTTATTTTTTTTTCTCTCTGCCATCGCAAAGATGATGAATGCCAATAGCTTTGACGCTAAATAGCAGTATAGCATGTTTGCTTGTGTAATCTTGTAGTCATACCTGAGTTTCTTTGTGTCCGAGAATAACGTAGGGCAGCAAGGAGCAGATCAATCATGTCTTTTGTAGGCAAGTAGCAAGCCGATTTCAATATTGGCAATGTCAGTTGATATTGCGAGTAGAGCATCTTTGCAATCAAATGTCAAAATCCAATCTACTTTATAAAGACATGATCACTCGGTGCTGTACGTTATATTGCAAAACTCTAGAGGCCTGTACTTGCTTTTTCTTGACAGGTAAGAGTATTTCAATACAAGAGATACTTTTGAATCCACCAAAGTTTGGTTCCCTAAAATCACTGCTGCTTGGAGTCTCCCAATTCGATTTAAGAGATTGGGGACACTTTCATATCCACCAATCCACTAAATTTGAATATTTTGATGCAAAAATTGCCTGAAACTTCACGTTTATGAGCAGAAGTAAGTGTAGATGTAGGTTGGTGTATGCGTCTCAAAGGAGCAAGCATAACTTGACCTTTTGCACAACACATCTGAAATAGAGGTAATGACAAACTCCATCCAAGCTTCTTGCGCGTCCCTCTTGTCCGCATAATGCATGAATCTCTGCTAATTAAAAGCGCAATTATAAAGCGTGTATCCCACAATACTCAATCCTGATCTGTATGTTGCCCAAGATGTTTGATCAGTACTCTCTTCCACATCATTGGGTCTCTCATCGGTATTGAGTACGTTTTTTGAGTAAATCTGTGCACAAATCCTATGGGAATCGCGCTCTTTTCAATGAACAAAGAATTCAATAATGCACTGTTTTGCTAGATGATAAACTACATACCATCAAACCCGATGTTTATAAGCGCAATGTTCTGTGAGCAGCCTTCAAATGTATTTACCACTGTAAAATCAAGACTTTAAATCGCTTATATCTCGCCAACGAAGCGCGATTTCGGCCTCAGAACAGGTGTAATCGTGTTCTACGACCTGACATTAGGTTAGGGATCACTTTTCAGCAGTTTTTTGGGGATCGAGTTGACCATCGATTTCTGCCTTGTAGTAGCAAGGGAAAATTTGACGATTTTGAATGATGGACGTTTTCACCTCGAAAACGAAGTTTTCTACTAAGGTGTTCCTATGCTCAAAACAATTGTAGAAACGCATTGGAGCGTGTGAAGGTGTTTTCCAAGCAGTTTACTATGCGGGATTTAGATTTTTCCTCCCAAAACGTGTTTTGCATTTTTCCACAGTTACTCTCCACAGACTAAAAAGATCACTTTGAAATTAGCACCATTAGATTCCTCGTCTGATTTTGCATGTATAGCTCTAGAGAAATACTTGCTGTTTGGGTAGAAAAATCTTGTGTAATTGCCCCTGAAAGGTTTTGGGATGTCCGAATCCTTGATCTGGAAGACCACTGGAGCAGCAGCCTCTGAAATTCAATCCCAGCCAGACTGGAATTTTGCCCTGACAGCCAGCTTTGATGAATGGCAAAAGACATTGCAGACGTCTAATTGACTTGGTTACGCTCAATATCTGCCAGCGTCACCACGTAGGTTTTAATCGCATGCTGCTTTATTTTGAAATCTGATATTTTATTATACATGTGAAGTGTCTCTCCTCGGTTATTGGTCGCATTTCTTCGGTTCAGATGACAGCTTCGGTGAGATGTTCTGCTATGGCTTTCTAAGCTGCATTGATAGGGATTAGCTATATCTGATGAGCAATAAAAAGATTCTTATAATTGTGTGATTCAAGGGGCTGTATCGTTTTAATAATGCCCTAAATTTCTAGGTTTTGCAAGTATTGAATAGACTCAAATGTAGCGCCTATAACTAAAACGGTAGCAGTTCTTGTAGTAGAAACTGTACTTTTCCGAGCACACAGACCCATTTCGAGACAGGCTCGTGAGCGTGCTTCTTAATGCTCTGAAAAAAAAAGGTGCTGACATATGTATATAAATTATTTAGGCGGATTGCACAAAGTTTCAAGCTAACGGCAAGTACACATCCAACATGAGGTACGAATAATCAGCCAAATTCTTCTTTTCTCTTCTGATTTCTGCAATCGCTCAGCTCAAACATCACATTAGACTGCAATGATTCTATGATGACTACATCCAGGAACCACTGTACCACTGACTACATTATCGCCTATCGAAATAGCGTTCATGTAATGTATTCACGGGCGTACAAGGCTGCTTGATTCACGTTTTGTTTATGTTAAAGTTTCGTCGCTACTAGTAATCGAGTACCTGAGAATGTGATCCGACTAGATCAAAACAAAAAGTATTTTTATAATCATCATTTAGGTGCTGGCTACTATTTGGCTTAGAGTACCTGAAGTCTTGTATGCGATGCATGATGCACTCCAAGTAAAAATAAGCTTCTGCTTGCTTGTACACTTTCTGATTTGATCATTTCAGTAACACTTGGCCCTGCGTCTCCAAGATCAGGCTTATTTGAGTCAATGGCAAATCAAATGATTCTGCATACCCCACATGTGCAAATGTGTATGCTCAGCCAATAAGCAGAAAGACATGCCTTTATATATATTGATAAGGACAAATTATCATATAAATAGCTTTGTTGGTTCAACAAGATTTAATTTTTGTGGATTCACACCATACATGGCTTTTAGCTACCTTTAAAGAAGGTAAACACAGCCTTGTACTATATCTAAAAAAGCTTTCATACACATGAAGACTATCAAAACCTGTTATTGATCTAACAATTTCTTGATTCAACTGTGTAATAATGTGGTAATACGCTAGTGCCTGAAACTTGATGAATCAACCGATTAACCATATAGCAATGTAATGCCTACATGACTTGAATGCATAAAGCAAACAATTCATATACGGCAATACGGAAAAATTATAGATCAAGTACAAGACATGCCGAGAGTGAGAAGATATCACATTACCCTTGCCATACATGTTTGTCTTTGATAGCTGATTCTGCCCTTAAAATCATACATTCAATCAAGCGATAGAGGCGGGAATCAACGCTTATTAAACCACGATCTAGTTGCACAGCACACTTCTGAATCTTGGTTATATGAGAACCTGGTTCATGGATACGCTAGCGCTCGACCGTTTAAGCGAAAGATATAGAGATCAAGATACATATAAGTAGTTATTTGCCTTTTTTCGACCTTCCTATTTTTAGACGATAAATGTCATTTTGTATATTAAAATCGATAAATTACATTGAATGTAACCTATACACTGTTTATGAAACTACACAAGTCCATGGCAACCGATGCTGAAACCTGCTGTTGACCCTTCAATGGTTAAATATAGCATAATTCTTTAAATAAATCACATTGCCAAGAGACTGGATTACCCATGATGTGTAATCGCAATGCCATGATAATTTTTTTCGTAGTTGCATAGACGTCTAATTCGTCAAGTTTTATGGCATACACCCTCAATGAGTTTAACCGACGAGTCTAATTGAGCCGTATAACATCAAATCGGCAAATGATGTGGCGCACTCAAGCAGGCATCCGATTTTCTAGAAATTATAGTATAATTTTTTTAATTTTTTGACTCGAGTTTATTAATAAGCAATCCTATCCGTCATGACATCCTGATAAACTATACTAGATCAATTGCCAAGAAACAAACATCTAGTCAACAATACTGCTTATGTGAGTAGAACATTACAACGTAGCACACAACTATAATAGATCACTCAGTTTGTGTATCAACAGTTCATGCTATAATTGATGAACTCTCTACTCCCAATACAAAAGTAGTCAATTTTCATGGAAGGATAGAATTTCGAGATCTACTCCATGAGGTCATTTTGGTTGTCTTGTGGAAACTCAATTTGGCCATCCGAAGAGGGAATGACATTCTATCGATTCTTGTTTGCCAAGACTGGAATTTTACGTCGATCCATTAATTCCACTGAAACCATAAACTAGAAGGGGAAGGCTTCTATTCGCATTTGTGTGGCTAGGAACCACATTTGAAATGTGTAATTTATCACTCCCCCCTCATTTCTGGTGGTGCACAAAGCTATCTTTTAAAAAAAAGGCTATAAATATTTGCTATCAACTCGTTTCTTTTACCCTTCTTTCTTCTCTATTAATATATATACATCAAAATGACTCTTTCTACTGAAATGCGCTCAATTACCCCACCATTAGACTCAAAGATCAACCATGAATTTACCAATTACTCCAAGAAATCATCAAGACATGGCCATGGTCAAGATGTCGTTGATTCAAATAACATCAGACAAGTGGCTGGTTGTATACCGTTAGACATGCAAAATCACAGAGTGCTACTCATCTCGAGCCGCAAGAACAAGGACGCTTGGGTCTTACCAAAAGGCGGCTGGGAACAAGACGAAACACAAGAGCACGCTGCTACAAGAGAGACTTGGGAAGAAGCTGGCATCAAAGGCACAATCACAAGGCAACTAGGTGTCTTTGAAGAACGCACGAACAAAAAGAGACATTTGAAGGCACACCATTGGATCTTTGAAATGAGTATCGATGAAGTGGCCAAGAAATTTCCCGAGAAAAAGAAGCGAGAGAGAAGATGGTTTACGTTTCAAGAAGCCCTAGTAGCAACTCAAGATCATCGTTACATTCAAGAAGCAATTATGCAATCCAGCTTGAATCCTGCTAGAGCTCCTCCATCCCCAAGAGATTCATTTGAAGACCAACAAGATGATATCGAATCAAAACCAGTGGTTCATGCCATGGACATGGTGCCTGCTACATTACCATCTGCCACCGCTACTACTGCACCCACATCAAAAGACATGAAGCGCAAGTCGATCATGAAATCATTCAAGTCCATCTTCAATTAAACCAGCATCATCATTCTATCACCTACTATATATAACAAATACTCTCTATTTTCCTTTCTGTATGCAAATAATAAAATCTGAATGCATCTCAACAGCAACATGTCAAATCATCCTTTGATTATTGGTCCCTTTTTTTCAGTGCAGTTCATGTCTTTGATCAGCATGTCATGTACTTGTCGAACGAAAATGGCGTCAAAAGCTTGCTTTATGTTCGCAGCTTGTATACACGGCATAAATTTCTTTAGATCTAAGACGTTGATTCAAATGCAATATACTTAAAAAGAAATACTAACAGTAGCACAATGCAATTTAGCTTAGTTTGTTGAATAGGGGAGCTTCATTCCAGTCTGGTTTGTACATCCTGTATAGCACCTACTATTTGGGATTGCACTGCTATGAAACAAAGTGGAGAAAATGCTGCCAGCAACAGCCAATTTGCTGCTCTCCTATTTTGACAATCTTGAATGCTTGAACAGTGTGAATCTCGGTAATCACTGTATTCACATCAAATGAACCGGCGTTACAGTCATCGGTCCCAGAATTCCGTTCATCATAGTTTAGCTTGTATGGAAGGCTTCCATCGGTTCCACGTTTGTAACAAGGTCTTTCTTTTTATCCATAAATTACCACCGAGATCGTCATAAAAAGAGCTTCTTACCTTTACATCAGTATTGATATCGCTCAATCTAAACATTTAGCTTGCATCTGATAATACTCTCTTTCTCTTTAGACTTTTCTTTGCTAAACTTGTGTAGTCCTCACGTGTGGTTGTGTAGCCCTATTTTTATAGTTATATATAAAGGGAACGAGGAACCGATCAAGAATTTTACTTGAATGAATGCTATGCTATGCTTTTATTCAACCCTCCATATTAAGCAATGTTTCAGACTAAAAAAAGACATTTTTGGTGATCTCTCTCTCCCCAAGATTTCTCATTTTGTTTGTATGTGTAAGTTTATATTTAGACATGCTTGTGCTTTGGCTTGTAATTATTGTGTGATGATGAGCCACCCCCTTCATTTTTGTTACTAGCTTAGCCAAATCAGAGGTTTGTGCAAGTTATACAATGCGCGTTCATATAGTTGGGTAGGGGAACAGGTACCGTAATTTCGTAAATCATTGCAAAGTATCGTGCGGCTGCTTTAAATAAATCCATCAGAGGTAGCACAAGCATCAATGACTTCTGCAGCTTTGTGTACCTGTTTTAGATTCACCATGTCTAAAAAAAAAGTCGACAATGAAATGCGCAAAACGTAAACATGAATCATCAAGCATTTGATTATATCATGTACTACTGCAATAGCATTTGCTTATTTTATATCAAGGCTTAGGATCAATGCATCACCGAATTCATCACTAAATGTGTGCAATTCGGATCAATTCAACGGGGATTGTGTAAGAGTGCGTGCATCGCATGTAGCTTTTCATCTTTGGTTGTATAAAAATTGAAAAAAACACACACTTTAGTCAAGTATCACTGCATTAAGCTGGCCTTCTGTAAAGTCAGCATGCTTATTATTTTATTTCCACAATTGATATTCTCCTCCAAGGACACCAAGTGTCATCAAGCGGCTCTAACTACTACAACGTTTTCCAACGCCTCATTAATCCATCTATCGCTTGTATTTACCAGCCTTCATATAAACATCATGCCTC
>JAXQGS010000111.1:0-32308 GCA_037040325.1 Mucor sp. M7501 | reverse complement strand
CCGCCAGAGATCGTTTTGCTGTACTCAAGCAAGGTTCCTCGTCCGTGCAAGACTATGTACATGCAATGCAAGACATTCTGTTAGAAGCGACGGATATCTCTGATCCCGAGGCAATTGACCACTTCGTATGAAATTTAAAACCTCAACTGTATGCTAAGGTTAGGAACGCCCGAACAACAACTCTCGATGCTGCTTTCAAAGCGGCATTCGATAAAGAAGTTTGCCAACTTCCTCCTGGGGCGATGCTCACTTCTGTCATGTTTTCTACGCCCTCGCCGTCCAACATCATTGTGGATGATCCCATGCGCATGAAGTCGTTAGAAATTTCGGTAAGACCAGAAGAGTAAGCAGACAAAGAAAGGTTTTTATTCCCGCTATTGATGGACGCAAAGAGGGCGGTTTCCAGTGGGTAGGGGTTAAAACTAGTAGGGTGCCAATCATCATTGTCAATATCGAAAAAAGTGGGTGCGGGAGAAGACACGGCGCTATGAAAGCCAGGGGTAGGGGAACCAGCAACAGGTAACAAACTACTATTATCCAAGGGAGATAATCAGTCGGTGGAGACGGGTTTGATGGGACAGCAAGTCGAAACATCCGAGCACTTGATATTTGTAATTTTGTTGTCAAAGTCGAAGGATACACCATGCTTACGGATCCAATCCAAACCAAGGATAGCTTCGAAGCTGCAGTCTGGAACGACATACTATGCGCGAGAAAAACGTTCCAGTGATGGGCATTTTTAACCCATTTATACATTTTTTACAACAATATCGCGACATCAATTATTATACCAGCAACTTCAAAATTACACCATTTTGGGCTGACAGACACAGCATTAAGCCAAAAAAGTTTCAAACTCCTAATCGCAACACTTGATTGGTCAAATCAATATGCAGGGCAATATGTCAAATTTTGAAAATTTTAAAGCCAATATATAAAAAAGATAATGTGGGACCAATCAAAACATTATAAAATCAAACTCCATTTTAAGGCGGTGAAATAACGTCCGCTAAGGCTTCGGTAAATATATCTGCCGTCAAGTTGTAAGCATTAGAAAAAGCTTGATTTTTCAGCTTTTTTTTTATTTGACCATCAATTTTCAGGGATGCTGAATTAGAAAAGTCCAAAAGCACGAATCTGTAGCACATTGAGTGGACTTTCAAATGATATGCTTTGTTTCAGATTTGAAACATTATATGTCATTTTACAAGCATTCTCGTAAAACACCTCATTTTGAGGTAATGTAGAAGATTTAACAACTCCTTGAATATCCACCGTATTTCTATCTCCGCTTTTGGATAAGATGATACTACTGTACTTGCTTATAAAGACGAAAGAGTCTAGTTTCAAAGCTCTTCTACGTTAAGAAAAATCAAAGTTTGTTGATTTTTGAAATATTGGCTTAATTTTGCCATTATCCAATGAGATTTGAGATTTTCTTACTGCACAAAACATTTTTGAAATCACTAGCCTGATCTGGTTTTGGAAATGCAAGCATAAAGTTTGTATTATGTTTGGTCAATGGGAATGTCTTGGTCACTGTTTTCGTCGTCAATGTTTTCGTCGTCAATGGGAATCTCTCTGTCAACGTCCTCGTCGTCAGAGTTGGCAGGCATAGTTATGTGACATTCGTCAGTGGAGTCGATCAGTCCAGCACGAAGGATTGTTGTAATTAACCGTTGGCTGTAAACTGGATGTTTGTTAAAAAAATTACCGATTGATGGGTTTTCAGGCGGGGCTTCCGCCACGCTTGGAGTTCTTGGTGCTTTCTCATTGAAAATCTGCGCCATGCCATTGTCAAAGTTGGTTGGGGGGAACTGGTAGTTTCCATCGGAACACATGTTCCAAAAATGAACTTTCAGTAACTCGAACAGGTCCTTCACATCGATCTTGGTTTTTTTGTTGGTCTTGTACAGGCGAAGTAACGCCTTGCTATCATCTCTGGCTTGTTTTCGTAATTCCATTTTATTCTCTGACATTCGGAGCCTTCTGTAAACAATTCGTCTGATTGCGCGTTGAGTGTTGATCCTGTCAGCTTGCCGTTTTGTATCGTTTGGCTTTATTCTTATCAACGTAAAGCTTTGGAGTGATTTTTTTTTTCATGACAAGGCGCATTAGTAAATGAATCCAAAAAATATATCCTCAATAAAAATGAAGCAATCCTTTCGTAGATTCACATTTACATTGTATTCTGAAATAAAACCCCCAACAAATGTGCAGTCATAATGACAAGAATGATAGACTACCTCATCAGTCGTTAGTCATATAAACACGCAAATGTCTTTTTAACAGATTAAATTTCTTGGTACAGTACTGTATAGCATCTCATTATATTCATCACTGTATTGCAATCTCTTGTCAAGATGGCTTAATTTCTTAAACAACAAGTGAGATACTACTGCTGCCAATAGAACCTTTTCCAGTGTGCCAGACAAGAATCTGGACATCGGATCGCTCTTCGTGGCACTACTGGTTGCCCAAAATCACCTCACAGAAGACATTGAAGCGTGGTACGCTAGTGGAAAAATGACGCTGAAAGTCAAGGAGGAAGCCAAGAAGAAGCCGGTATTTTGCAGAAACGATGTGGGAGGGTTAGTAATGTGTTATACAATGGCAAAAAGATTTAAAACTGACTTTCTGATTCTAGGCATGCAGGCGTACTCAGCGACGAGCCTTGGAATACACAATATGCATCGCATGCCATTAAGAAAGCGTTCCAAAAAGTCAATATCCAAAGTAAGGATAAATACAAAAAGCTTCTACGACACTCATCGTACTAACTCTGTGAACTATTCTTGTAGACATCACGTCATACTCTCTGCGTCGATTCTTTATTCAAAAAGCACAGACACTAGTGGACAGTTCAAAGGTGGCCTCGCTGGCAGGCCACCACTTCAATTCGGTCGTTCAATACACAAAATACGGAAGCATCTTTTCCACGTTGGATATCGTGAAGATGATACAAGATAGCAATCAATCATAAACATTTTGATTTCGCATCGCCCACAATGCTCACTATAAAGATCTCGGTAGTTGATGGTCTGACCTCCTGATCGTATTCTTTCTGTCGTGCAGAACCATAATGACAAGACAGATTAAATTACTCCTCGTTGATAAACCAAAACATGACATCTGTATCCCTTTACCAAATGAAAGCTTAATTCTCCTGTGTATATGAGTGATTGAATGCTGTTCAATACAAAAATAGTAGCTATTATTTTATGATCTTGTTGCTCCTGCATTATTATCATAGTACTGCTCTATAATTTCGGTCACGTGATATACTGTCTGTGCGGCTGTTCTGGATCGAAATGTGTAAGAAGATTAACAAAAAGCACTATATGATTTTTTTAATCGAACAGAAGAATAAGACGTTGTTAGTAGTGGCCTAATGTCTAACATTTAAATCACAGGGTTTCTGCTTGTTGGTACATTACAATCAATAATTCAGTTCAAGATTAGTGTAGTCTGGTAATCCATCAACTTCAAAGAGCTTTCTCAAATAGAAAAAAAAAGAGATATACTTTTCTTTTCTCGGTTTTTTATTGACAGTGCATCTAGCACCCAACACCATTTTATATCCTCGCCTAACTTATGTAGCCCTTGTCTACCATATTTCGGCTTGGAGAAGCATATAAAGATACGGTAGAAACGCGAATTAAAGCCTCCCCTCCCCCCTTTTTTATTATGAAATCATGAGTTGGGCATTTTATCATGCAATTAATTGCAGGATCTGCCTTTTCATGAAAAAAAAAAAAGATAGTAACAATAGTCATCTTACGATAGTAACTAGTGCAATAACGTATTACATTTGTATCACAAGATATTATGGGGAAATGCACAAAACCAACATGTCCATGATTCGATTCTTGTATGCTAAATCATGCAAAAAACAAACTTCAAACTGGTATACCGCGTATTTTTGACACGACAAATTTTAAGCCCGCGTTATTTTTTTGTTCAAGGAAAAGAATGGCGTCGCACTTTTCACCTTTTTTTTTTTTTCTTTTTTCTCTAGTACAAAGTTATGTCAAATATGGATCTGAATTCGACTATAACTCTGGAAGGATCAGCTTCGTTGGTTATAAAGTTCTTTGGTAGGTGTATATCAAGCTTATTCTTGCACATGTCATCTCACGCATGGCCCTCTTTATGTTTGTAGAGTGTGGATTGAACAGGTGAGTAGAATGACGAATAAAATAAAGGCAGTGGCGACAATGAATTCACCAACAACTACATCTAGTATTCTCTTTCAACGAGGCCTGTACCCTATCGATGATTTCAGCATGACCACACGATACGGTATGAAGGTGCTGATCTCCACCAATCCTGAACTTACATCCTACATCAACAAAATCATCCAACAATTACAAGGTATATGCAGTCAAGGATGCTATTCTACATGTGATATTTACAAGATTGGAAACAATAGAGTGGTTAAAAACAAATACAATCAGCAAGCTTGTCATTGTGATCAAATCAAAAGAGACATTGGAGGTATTGGAGAGATGGAACTTTAATGTCGAAGTCAATGGTGAAAATGGCCTCCCCATGGCAGAAAATATACCACCTGATCAGTAAGTGCCCGAGTATCTTTGTATTGCTCGACTCGATGCTCACAATGCTGTACACAGGGCCAGAATCATACAACAAAACACAATCAAAGAGATCCGAGCTATTTTACGACAGATTACAGCAAGTGTGTCATTTCTACCAGAGCTAGAAGGGCCTGACTGTAAGATGCACTCTCCATGCTACATGACATTTTATAGATGACGAGCTTTTCTTTCTATAGGTACTTTTAATGTCTTGGTCTATGCCAACAAGGATGTAGTGGTGCCTGTGCAATGGGGAGACAGTGGACCGGAGCTCATTGAAGGTGGTGGTGAGCATGTTCGCTTGCATTCCCTCAACACTCTCGTACATAAGGTGGATTCATTTGTTGCATATAAGAGAGATAGTGATTTATAAAGAGAAAGAAGAAGCAGAAAAACAAAAAAGAACCAAAAAAACAAAACAAAAAAGAGACAAACGGGTTGTTACATTATACTACTATTATATTAAAGAGATCCATTCCTTTCTAATTTTTCCAAGTCTTATTATCCTTCTTGACCGAAATCTGATGTGAACGTAACATGCTGTCTGATATCGACATCATTCACTGTAGGGCGAGAGCTCTGAACAGCCTTCAAGAAATCTTGGATTGTTAATTCTGGTTCTAATAGTTGGTCTCCTTCGATATTCATCCAGCTCATCACTTGAGCGGCAGGGTCGCCTGGTGAGCATGGCGTGAAATATTGACTCATTGTTCCTGGATTCAATCGAGATGGTGCAGTAACCTTAAAATAAATAAAAAAAAGGTACACAGGGCATTAGTCATCTTGGTTTCACTGTCTATGCATGCAATGATGATGCTACGTACAGATTTAAAGTGAGTTGCGCTTTGGACCTTTCGAATGGGTTGCATAAGGGCGTCTCTGACCAACACAGCAATATCTGAACCAGAGTATCCATCTGTCAAGTCAGCCAGTTGTTTGAATTCTTGCTGTGAGAGTGTGCAGGGTGTGTTGCCCACATTTAGAGCAAACAAGTTGGCACGGGCATTTGCATCAGGAAGAGGGATATAAATACGTCTTTCGAATCTAGAGTTGGTTTGTTAGTCGGCCATTTTGCATGAAAACCCACTAGAGAACCAACCTTCTTCTGATGGCAGAGTCAAGCTGCCAAGGTATATTTGTAGCACCAAGTACCAAAACACCGTCCATATCATTACCTACGCCATTCATTTGCACCAAAAACTCTGTCTTGATACGACGAGAAGCTTCGGATTCGCCTTCACCTCTCGAACCACATAGAGAATCCACCTCGTCAATAAACACAATGGCGGGCTTACTCTCTCTGGCCATTTGAAACAGTTGTTTAACCAATCTCTCACTTTCACCAAGCCATTTCGAGACGAGATCCGAAGATGACACAGAAAAGAAGGTGGCATTGGACTCTGTAGCAACCGCCTTTGCGAGATATGATTTACCCGTACCAGGAGGTCCATAGAGCAGAATACCGCGCCAAGGCTTGCGTTGCCCTGTGAAAAGATGGGGGAATTTGATGGGCAAAATCACAGCTTCCTTCAGGGCTTCCTTTGCCAACTCCAAACCAGCAACGTCGTTCCAGCTCACATTTGGCTTTTCAGTCAAGATGGCACCAGATAAATTGGCTCTCATCTTTTTCATGTCGGCATCATCCTCTTCATCGGATCCACCACTATTATGAAAAAAAAAAGGATCAGCATGTGTGTAGTTTGTTTGGGCTGCACAGGTTGCTATCTTACACTTTTTTCGTTTTTCCAGCAGTAGCGCCGTTCTTGGTGGGGCTGTTGCTCGCACTCTGCTTGGTATTCTCTTCCTGGGTATTCAAAAAAGTCTTGAGAGTTTCAGCTCTGTCCAAGTATTCCACAAGCTTCTCGCGAATACGCTCCTTCAATCTATCGTTCTTCTCATCTGGGCAGAGCAAAACCTGGGGATTACTTTGGGCTATTCTCATGTCATAAAGCAAGCGTACGTACATCGAATGGCTGTCATGAAATACTCTAGGCAGTTCTGATACAGGTTGTAGGCGTCTTTGTAGTTTTCATTGCGGTCCTCCTCGGTAGCCTTCTTGGCTATATCGATGGCTCTCTGTTCAACAAAACGTAAGCGTGGTGAGCCAGCTGGCATGCTGCGTATAGTTACCGAGAGAAAGTCTGTGTTGGACATTGTTTACTGCAAACAAGAAGAAAAAGAAAAGGAAAATGCAAAAAAAAGGATGGCCCTTAAAATTTCAAAAAGAAAGAGGTGTGTGTTTCCATTTTGCTCGACTTGGGGGCAGCAGATTTCACCTGTGCACTCGCAAGTTGGAGTTGCAGAACACCCAAGAGTCACACAAAAAAGGGAGATGGCTTCCCTCATCGATGTTGATCATGTATGACATGACGTATAAGCGCTCTTGAGGTTGTGTCTATCTATACATGAACAGCTTGATCCACCTTGCATTGCTTACAGTGATGCTAGCAGAGCAATCAGATTTGGGTACCGAAGATCTACTTTGGGTGCTACTAGCAGGATTACTACTAGCTAGCGTACAGGCGCAAGCGATTGAAATCCAAATGCATAAAGCTTGTTTGCTCAAGCTATGTATGCTCTCGAGGCGTTTCTTTGCTCCATTCCTGTGGCAATACAAGCCGATCTGCATGGATTGGTCCAGATGCTGGCTTGCCTTGAACGTATTTCTTCTTCTATTCACTGGATCTCATGCGTTTGTATGCTATACACACCCCATGAGAGTGAATTGAGTTCTAATCAAACATTTGGATTATTTGAAGAGGAAAAAAAAAAAAAAAAAAAAAAAGTGCATCAGAAAGCCTTTCTCTCTTGTTTTGAAACGATATGTCAGATAACAAAAATTTGGCAACGTCGCCACCTACAGCAGGTGAGAACCCTGAGCAAAAAAAGAGCTTTATGCAAAGGTACGGCGGCTCCATTGTGCAAATGATCTTTTTCTGGCTTGTCATGAAGACTGTTACAGGAGGTTGGTATAGCTTACCTAGTTTTGAAAGACGGCAAAGTCTAATCCAATCTGATGAAAGGTTTCAGTAAGCCTTCAACTGAAATCGTCAACAGCAACGCACCTGCCTCTGAGAATGGAGAACCCGTCATTGCCAAACCCGCCCTTGTACCTGGCTCAGCAACACTTCGCGATTACGCTCATGGCGTCCCAGACAATGTGTTCTATTATCCTCACCCCGAGATCCCTCTTGGCGACTTGCCAGAGACTTTTGTGCCTCTTTGGCAGTTGGGCACACCTCTGGACGTCTCTGTTTTCGTCAGCGAGGATGAGTACTTTAGCAACTATGAAGCAAAGCCCGATTTCACTACATCTGATATTCATTATGGCCAGCAATTTGAAGCTAGAGAACATCGTATTGATATTCCCACTACAAAGGTAAGCTTGTAGTAGATGGCTGGAATAGTGGGATCAGACACACATGCCCTAACAAAGAGCGCTTGTAGAGTATGCAACATAACGGAACTGTCTATGCTCATGTATTCATCACTCAAAATGGCATGCCCATCAATCCAAATGACGAATCCTTCAATCCTGATTCAACGGTTTATTACAGACATGGTAACACATCATTAAAGACTCGATACCAGTAGATCAAACTCATCTCAAATATGTACATATATAGTATTGACCAAATTTTACCCTGCCAAAACCATCGTCAAGCAAAAGAATCTTTTAAAAAAGGGATCTGACGAGGAGGAAGAGGAAGAGGTAGAGATAGAGGAGCCTGCAGTCATTGAGAAGGAGGAGGAGAACAACAAGCAAGCTGGTCAAGTAAGCTGATGACCTCGCTGGTGTTTTTACCGTATTTCTGACACTTTTTGATTCGACACGTAGGAAGCGACTCCTGTAGCAGGTATTGTTGGACTTGGTGCTGGTCTTTTAGGAAACCTGACTCGTCGTGCCCCTTTGGTTGCTTACTGGCAGCAAAATGTCACATTTGCTCTGCTCAGCGACAAGAAGAGTGTGCTTCCAAAGAGTGGTTTGCAGCCTCCAGTTCTCAAGTGTAAGTTCATTGCACGTGCTGTCTGCACCGTCGCCACCACTGACCCTACCTTCTAGACGTTCAATTTGACCATCAACTCGCCCGCAGCCCTTCGGGAAAGCAAGGCTTTTACAGACCCATCTTGTTCCCCAACGACTTTTGGGCTTTGCAGCAGAACGCTTTTGCAGTCAACGAAACAGTCGACACACTGCCATTGAACATTCGTATTGAGCCCATCTCCATGTGGAAATTCAACATTTTTGCCTCGCTCGACGACTCGATGAAGCAACAGGCCAACAGCCCCTTGGGTGGCATGAGTTCAGGCGACATGGATGAGATCAAGCGCATGTTTTTGGAAACCAACCCAGTGCTTTTGGGCACCACCATTGCTGTCAGCTGTCTTCACTCTTTGTTTGAAATGCTCGCCTTCAAGAACGACATTGCGTTTTGGAAGAAGAAGCAGAACAGTGCTGGTATCTCTGTGCGTACGTTGATTGTCAATATCTTTTTCCAAATCGTCATCTTTTTGTACCTGCTGGATAACAACCAAGAGACGTCATGGATGGTGTTGATCAGTCAAGGCTTTGGCCTGGTGATTGAGCTGTGGAAAGTATTCAAGGCTCTCAAGTACGAGCTTGTGTGGACACCTGGATCTCTTTTACCCTCCTTGGGACACCAAGAAGCAGATCAAACCGAAGAGGAGGATGACACTGCCAAGTATGATGCTATTGCGTTCAAGTACCTCAAGTGGCTCTCCTACCCCTTGTTGGCAGGCTACGCTGTGTACTCTCTGTATTATGATGAGCACAAGAGCTGGTATTCCTATGTCCTCAAGACGCTGGTGGAGTTTGTCTACATGTTTGGCTTCATTACCATGTTGCCCCAATTGTACATCAATTATAGACTCAAGAGTGTTGCTCACATGCCCTGGAAGACCTTGATGTACAAGTCGCTAAACACATTCATTGGTAAGTTTGGCTGCAACTAGAAGCATGATCCACGCCTAAAAAAAGTTTCTTTGTAGATGACTTGTTTGCCTTTGTCATCAAAATGCCCACATTGCATCGTCTCGCCTGTCTCCGTGATGATTTCGTCTTTTTTGTGTACCTCTATCAAAGACATGCCTACAAGGTGGATCCTACTCGCGCCAATGAATACGGACAAGTTGGTGAGGAAGTAACCGAAGAGGATAAAAAGAACAAGGAGACCAAGAAGGATAAATAGATGGAGAAATAAAAAAAAAGAGATATCTTGGATTTTTTATTATTATTTTCAAACGATGCTTTCGTATCCATGTCGAGTCTTTTTGGTGTCTGTGTGTGCGTGTCTGTGTAAGCGAGCGAGTGAGTGAGTGAGTGTTTGGTGTGTGTGGGGGGGATGTGATCCAAGTTGAAAAATATACTGCGTGTTTGCCACTCCATTTATGCTACAAAATCTAAATACGTTCAAGAGCTTCCATGATGGAGATGCTGTTACCACGAATGACCTATAACAATAAAAAGAAAAAAGTTGAGATGGACGCTAGTCAGTGATGTCTTGTTGGGTGCCTTACCACCATGCCAATGTTATGCTTCTCAGTAGCGCTGATTTCTTCGACAGTTTCATCCAAGACAATATTCATAAAGGGATCGAATCCACGAAGAACACCAGTAACCTTGCGGTTGCCGTTCAACTGAAGTGAGAGACGCTTGTCCATGTATCTGTGAAAAAAAAAAAAAAAGTTATTTAGTCATATTACAAAACAAGTTGCTGCTCATCTTACTTTTTCAATTCTGGCGTAGTAGTCTTTCCCATGCTGTGTATGTATCTGAAAAGTATAAACGCGTTTGTAAGTTGGTTTCTTTCACTTGTTGATGGTAATCAAAATTTACGTTTCTTCACAAAAAGGAATCCAAGAGTAAGAAAAAAGAAAAGCAAAAGTTTTTTTTCTCAACTCAGGCTTTTGATGTAGAGTTGTTGGACTACCATCACCACTAGTTGGACTAATGAGGAAAATCATTGTTCTCTCTTTTTGTGGTTGACATGAACGTATAGCTAGTCTCTAGAGAAGCGTCATTGACATTTGTATATAAGAGATATGCTTAATAGCTAGGGGAGGGGGGGGGGCACATATTGCTTATGATGGCCCATGTCAATCAGATGGATGCTGATTTGAGTCGCAACATTGCATACAAGATCCTTGATCTGGAGCAGTAAGTTACATTGGCACTATACGAGCATCTATTAAGTGCTCAGCATAAGAAACATGTCTGTCTTTATCACATTGAATAAAGAATACGGCAACATTGCTATACAGCACGTTGGTTGATGATGATGGTAATGAAAGACTTTACAGCGCCGACATCAAAAAAGGTCAATTGAGTCTGCTTACTTGAAATACACTTTTATTCTTTCAACCCCTACACTTTTTTACATTATGGCCAAAGCGAACAAGTTTTATACTTTTCTGATCATGTGTACTGGCATGGCTGTTGGAAGCACTGCTGTCAACAAGGTAAATTTTGCTATAAATGAAAAAAAAAGCATGCTGAAATGTACATGGTATATTAAATCCTCTTGCTTTTGTTTCCACTCTTAGATCATGAAGCCAGATATGGTGAGTAAGACTTTGGGAGCACTGCCATATTGCCTGATTTACTCAACACTTGTTATAGACTATCCCCAAGGTTGAGCTTCCCAAGAAGACTGAATAAATTAGTCATGTCCCATCATGTTCCATTTGCAACAAGACAACACGGAAAAAAAAAAAAGTTGGTATCAAAGAATCACTGTTTAAGTTAAATAAGGCTCTTTACAATGAAACGGCATGGCAAAGATGGAGAGCAACTAGTAACGACGATCAATTGTATGCATGTAAAAAATAAAAAAAGTGCGTCAAATAGTACATGTCAAACATTTGCCTCATACCAAGTTTTTTTTTTTTTTTTTTTTTCTTCTGACAAGTCAGTCTTTATAATTGCAATCATATGTCGAGGTGCCGTAGTCATAAGTAAAGCTCTACAGACAGTATGCCTTGATTTGAGCTCATGCTGGATCTACTCTAGTGCTAATTAAAACATTGTCCTCAGGCAAAAAGCTGTTATTGTAGGCCAATCTTTGTGTGTGATTAGATTGCCCCGTTCACCAGACTTTGGTTCAGTTCATGCTAACAAGACGTTTATTTCAAAACCTCCGGGATAAAGGGAGCACCAAGTAAGTATAAATCGTCTTCACGGTGGCCTGCTGGGGCATGGTATTTTTTTTTTTTTTTTTTTGAGCGGAGAAAAATAGTTACCTGCTTGACGACTTACACACCTTTACCACACAATATCTGCTCAACGTCTTACGTTACTGACTTTTAAAAAAAGTTACACTCCATAAATGTCTTTGAATTTTTTTTCTTGAAAAAATTGAATCTACAACTTTTTTTCAGGATGGCATTTTTATGTCGCATTTTTTTTGCTCATCTCATAGAAGCATCTTTGGGAACACTATAGGTGTTAATTTCAAAGCTCCAAAGTCTCTTGTCGTCGAGAAATTAGGAATTTAAATTCTGCGTCAAATTCGAAAAATCGCAATTTGGTGCAAGTTTTATTAAGAGAACAGTATTACTTGTTTTAAGTAGAAATGTTTGGACGTATAGAAGACGCATTATGAATGACTTTATAAAGGTGCATCAAGTTTGTAGAAAGGTGAAAAGCCTATAAAACGTCTAAAAAGTGACTAAATCACGCATAGCAGTAGTACTTTTTCCTTCAATCTACAATGAACTTTACACCACCTAAAGGACCTTTTTTGAAAGTACCTTTCATATTTTGAACTGCAAAGAAATACCAATTTTTGGTAGAGTAATGTCGAAATCAAGTTTCAGCCCTATTTTTTGACCCCAACCCTCATGCCGAAATGGGACATTTTTTTAAATATCTCAAGATGGACGCATTGGAATAAAATACTGCTTGCACGTACAAATAGTGCAACTGCTCGACTATATACAAGACTAGAAATTCATGCCTGGTTGCATTGTATGGTCTTGAGTAAATGCGGTAAAACGACTATTTTTTGGCACACATTTGACATTTTACTGCTTGAGGCTCCAAACGTCTGCATAAATAGGTGCTCTCTCATTGGCTAGTGACTTTTAATTAAAAATGGCCTGAATACACTGCGGCCTTGGGACACTGTATTTTTGGTTTCCTTTTCTTTTTTTTTTCGCATTTCACTCAACAATTCATGTCTAGTGGAAATAAGCGTATCAAGGGAATCAGTGTGGCAAGGCCGTTCTATTATGGCAGTATTGCGTATCCATTAAATGGAAAAAAGGCGTCAGACGCAGATCATACTCACAAATGGACCGTCATGGTCAAAGGTCTTGATAACGAGGACCTTGGCTATTACATTAAAAAGGTAGTGTTTAAGCTACACGAGACATATCCTAACCCTCTGCGAAGTAAGTTCAGGCGCGTTGTTGCCTTTGACTGCACACATAGACTGACCACTTGCGCAGGCATTGAACAACCCCCATTCGAAGTATCAGAGACGGGTTGGGGAGAGTTCGAAATCATGATCAAGATCCACTTTCAAAACGTTGTCAGCGAGAAACCCGTTGTTTTATATCATCATTTGCGACTTCACCCCTACGAAGACGACGTGAATGGACAGCCGTGGCCAAAAGACAAACCCGTGATGAGTTTACTATACGACGAATTGGTCTTTAATGAGCCAACAGAATCCTTATACCAAGTCTTTGCAGACCACAATGCGTTGAATGTCAATCTACCAAACAAAAAGACCATCAAGGATCCCTCATTACCGCTGTTTAGCACGCAGTTGGAGCAAGAAGAAAACGAGCGATTGGATAACGCATTGGACGATATCAACTCTCAAATCGCAACATTACAGCAAAAGATAGCATCACTCGATTGATCCGTGTATATATATTATTTACAAATGAATAAAACTACTACTCTTAGGTACTACTGTTCATGAAGTTACTGGGAATGGAGGCAGCCAGAGACCACGTTTGTCTGTATTCGTCGTATATGGCACCTACCCACCACGATTGCTGCGTGATATCGGCCTCCAGGATGCCCATGAGATTATTGGCCTTGAAGGAGAGCTCGTCTGCATCTTTGGCATCGTAATCATACTTGGCACGAGCTATAGTAGTAGGATACAAGGGTTAATCCAGTGTTTTATGTATGCGATATCTTGTAGACTACTTGCCCCAGAATTGAATGGGTCTTCCATCAGTGTATTGCAGTGGTCTCGGCGGGATAGCACTGTACTGTTGTGTAGAAGGTGGCGGTAAAATGCCACCAGGCGACACACCGCCGCCCAGATTAGAGTAGGACATGGATGGCGATGGCTGAGGTGTCACTGCAAAATTAGTAGGAATTGTGATGGGAGGTGGCAGTGTGCCTCTCTGCTGCATCATGGGAGAATGCAGAGGCTGTATCATGGGCGAGTGCATTGGCTGCATCATGGGCGAGTGCATTGGTTGCATCATGGGCGAGTTGATGGGCTGCATCATGGGAGATCTCTGTGGCTGCATCATGGGAGATCGCTGTGCTTGAGCCATGTTTTGCGGTGCGCCCATATAGTGCTGTTGTTGCTGCTGTTGCTGCTGATACTGATGATGTCCCATATAAGTAGGATTAGGCTGGGGAGCATATCCTGTGTTTTGCTCCGGCAAAGTTTGCTGCATCATATGAGGCGAAGGCTGTTGTTGCACTGCTGCTGGTTGTGGTGCATACATGGATGGAGGTACATTGCTATTGTATCCTTCATGGTGTTGTTGAGCGTCTCTGGCAATCTGCTGTGCTGGAGGGCGTGGTGATTTTGGAGCAGCAACAGCAGCGACTGGGTGAGAGAGTGGCTCTGCTGGTGTAGAAGAATGCAGGGAAGAAGGAGCATCTGCTGCGACTTGTTGAAGCACATGGTGATTAGCGTTCTTATTGGTGAACCTTCTGGAGGGAATCGACCCTGTATCTGGCTTATACTCGGATGGCTGTCGACGGTATCTGGCCTCATCACTGACAATAGCGTTTGGATGCGTCTGATGATCCTCCTGTGTTGTGGAAGCATGCGAGCCGCTGCCATTGCTACTGCTGCTGGGCCCCTCGAATGATTTCAACAGAATATCTAGAGAACCGTCGTCTGCTTCTGCTTTCGCAGCTTTGTACGTATTGCTGTTGGTTTCTCCTTTTCCCTCTCCTCTGACTGAAGCATAGGGCGTACTTTGCTGCTGCTGCTGCTGCTGTTGTTGTTCCATTACGCGCTGTTGACGAGCTATAGCCATTTCACTCGACACTTGTTCCATCAAAGACTTGTTGAGAGGCTTTCTCTTGACTTGACCTCGAGTAGCAGTGCTGCCCATGTTGTTGCTGACATTGGTACGGAATTGATTGTGATAGGGATCTACCTTTGGCTTAAAAGTAGAGTCTGTAGTAGTATCGTGTGTTGGTGTGGCAGGGGCAGGTGTCTCGACAGATTTTTGCTGGGTTGGCTCTGGCTGTTGCTGTTGATGCTGCTGATGTTGATGCTGTTGGTGGGATGGCTGCTGCTGCTGCTGCTGCTGCTCTTGCTGCTGCGAAACAGCTTCATTTCTAGTTGCTGGTTCACGTTGCTCTTGTGGCCTTGTTTTATAAAGTACATTTTCCTTTTCTTGCTGCTGCTGCTGCTGCTGGTGAACATCTCGGTTTCTTTGCATTGGATTGGGTGATTGTTTCTGTTGCTGTGCTTGTGGTGCGGCTTGTTGACGGGGTGGTTTGGATGGTGGTTTGGGCGCACTCTCAGCAGCAGCCGAAGCAGCAGACGCTCTTTCAGCCTGGTGTTTCTTCTTTTGCTCTCTCATCAATTCACCCACATAGTCGTTTGTAGCTATGAAATGCCATAGGACGAGTCAATCAAAACGAGGCACAGTGCTTGACATTTGGCATTGCTTACTTGGGATCTTGGAGCCTGTGGCATACAGCGCTATACATCTCTCAATCTCTTGCTCGACATGGCACACTTCCAACTGCTTGCGGATATTCTCACAGCACTAGAGACATGACGGAATGGGTCAGTCCTCAACACACACGCCCATAGACTACCACCACCTCACTGCATCTCTTTTACCTCGTCTTGTACAAGCAATGTCGCTGATGCTAGGTTGGCGTATTCCCATACATTGTTCTTTAAAAACTCGACACGATCCTCCTCCATGGCTTCCAGCACCTTTTTTTTTGTACGTCGTATAAGTGATGATGGATTCATGCAAGCCTAAACTGTGCTACGTTACCTCACAAGCTTCTCGCCATGTTGAATTCCATTCTTGAGCAACCTCATCCACTTTGACCACCATGCTTTTGTACTGATTCTCTGTTTAGTAGAAGGGGTTGGTTAATCTCGCGAAAAGACCTGAGAAAGCCTTGCACACTTACTCAATGCTTCCATGGTAGGTGTCGATTGTCCTTTGGCAATGTCGTGTTCCTTTAGATACTTTGCTCTGATCTAAGCAGCCAGACGTTAGTCTCTCGTGTGCGCAACTAGACAACTAACGCTCTCCCTCCCTTACTTTTAACAAGTCCATGGTCTTTTCTTTTCGGTCTTGATACAGGTCCTTCAACACAGTGGTCCACTTGAGAAGCAGTTCTCTGTACTCTGTCAGCTTGTTTTGGCATTCCACAGCCACCTGGTTCTTCAATCTGTCTGATAGTTCCAAATGCGTGGTAGCTGTTTGCGCCAATTCCGTCGACACTGCTTGGTAGGCAGCCGCAACACCCTGTACGTGCTGCTTGTCGTTTTCGCTCTCTCCTCGATCTTTGTATAATGCCAGCAATCTCTGCCCAAACTCATGCTCCATGGCAGATCGCTCAACGTAGATGCTGTGGATCATTTCAAGATCTTGGTGTGTTGTCTGGATGTAGTCGAGCAGCTTGTCCATGCCTGATTTGTCTTTGGACCAAAAATGATCGATAAAAGACACTGGCGCCTGTTCTTGTTGGATATTGGGAGGCATTGTGTGTGTGTGTGTGTGTGTGTGTGTGTGTGTGTGTGTATGATTTAATAAAAGAAGAAACCAAGTGAAAAAAGGAATTGGACAGTTTGCGTTTATATAACAACAACAAGTGACAAAATGAAAACAAGACACCATATTAGGGCAACTGTACCACGTACAATTAAGCCAAATATCCTAATTTGGGTAATGAATAATAATTGCATTTTTGGGTCTTTTTATTAAAATACATGGCAAAAGAGAGAGAGAGAGAGAGTTAAGGGTTTGGGTTGGTGTTGTTGCTATTCGGTGTGTTGTTTCCTTGTTGCTGTTGTTGTTGTTGGAAATTCATCATGTTGTTTCGTTGTTGAGCAGCAGCAGCTGCCGCTGCCTGTTGCTGTTGAAATTGCAAGTTCATTTGAAATTGCTGTAGTCCCTGTGTCTGCTGTCCCAAGAGCGCTGCTGCGGAAACATTGGGTGTGCCATTACCGCCAGGTGCAGCAACTGAAGTCAATCCAGGTGTGCCCGGTGTACCTGTAGCAGCTTGTTGTTGTTGTTGAGCAGCAGCAGCAGCAGCAGCGGCTTGCAACGCTGCAGTATTGATTCGATTGGGGCCAAGCCCTGCCATCATTGCTGATCTGTTCAAATCTTGCACATTGCGCATCATACCGCCGTTTTGACGCATGGCCTGCAGTGCGGCTAGTTGCTGCTGGGTCAATGGACCGCCTCCTCCTCCTCCTCCTCCTCCTACGCCCTGCCCTGCTGCTACTCCACCTCGTCCTCTGCCTCTCATGGCATTCAAATTTCTTTGCATCATCAACTGCTGGAGAATTTGAGCCTGTTGTGTATTGATCTGCGCATTAGCAGCAGGAGACCCTTGTTGCGGCACTTGCTGAGGCTGTTGCTGTGGCGTGCCTTGCTGCTGTTGCTGCTGCTGCTGCTGCTGTTGTGTAGGTATTTGGTGCGCCGAGAGTTGCGGTGTGCGTCCTGCTTGAGCAGCAGCAGCAGCAGCAGCGCGTACCTGTGCCTGCTGCAATGCTTGCTGTTGCGCTTGTTGTTGTGCCTGAAGCTGGGCTTGTTGCTGCTGCTGTTGATGGGCCTGGAAAATACCTTGCTGCAGTTGCTGCAATTGTCGAATTTGCACCTGTAGCTCTTCGGGTGATATGCTTCTTTGCTGAGCCAATTGAGCCAAGTGATTGCGACGCACCATCAAGACGCCCATTTGCTGTTGATGATGAGGACTCATTTGTGCCAGTAATTGCGATGCTGCCAAACTTGCTTGTGATTGAGCAGTGTTGGGTACTTGTTGTTGTTGTTGTTGCTGTTGCAAACGCTGTTGAACAGGCGATTGTTGGTTGAATTGCTGCTGCTGTTGTACCTGTTGTTGCGCTTGCTGTTGTGCCTGCAGTGCTTGTTGCTGTTGAGCAGCAGCAGCAGCAGCGGCGGCGGCAGCTTGTTGTCTTTGTAGGTTTCCAGAATTGGCCAACTGACTGACCAGCTGCTGAGCAGTGGCAAGGGGTATAGCGCCAGTAGCAACCAATTGCTGGATTCTCTGTAACGAAGCTTGCGGTGTCATTTGCTGACCATTGCCTCCACTGAGGGCTTGTTGAAGAGCAGCTTGTTGTATAGCCGTCATGCCTTGAGGCTGTTGCTGTTGTTGTGGTGTGTTGTTGGCATTGGTAGGCAGCATAGTGTTGATTTGTGAAGTAGGTACAGATGCTTGAGCAGCACGTTGTGGTAAGGCCATGGACTGCATAGCTGCTTGTTGCTGTTGCTGTTGCTGTTGCTGTTGCTGCTGCTGTTGTTGCTGCTGTAAGGCAGCCATGTGTTGTGCAGAGAGCTGAGCCTGAGCTTGTGTAGGTGTTTGTTGTTGCGATTTCATACCATTGCCAGGCAATGCCAGTGGTTGACGAGGAGGTAAAGATGCGGGTTGTTGTAAAGGAGTTGCATGTGATATCGTAGGTGTACTCAGATGAGATTGAGATGGGGTAGATGCTCGCGATTGAGCCTGTTGTTGTAGCTGTTGCATATGCGCTTGAGATTGGCTTTGAGCAAGAGCCTGGGCTTGAGCCTGTTGAGCAGCCTGTGCTTGTGCTTGTGCCTGAGCCTGTGCTTGTGCTTGTGCTTGTGCCTGCGCTTGTGCTTGAGCCTGAGCCTGAGCCTGAGCCTGAGCCTGTGCAAGGGCTTGAGCTTGAGCGGCTTGAGCTTGAGCTTGAGCCTGTGCCTGTGCTTGTATTTGAGCTTGGCTTAGAGCATTTTGCTGTTGTTGTGCCTGTTGCTGTTGAGCAGCTTGTTGCTGCTGCTGCTGTTGCTGCTGCTGCTGCTGTTGCTGTTGTTGTTGGGCTTGAGCCTGAGCCTGAGCCTGAGCCTGAGCAAGTAGAGCTCTTTGATGAGGAGGAAGCATGGCAGCCTTTGCTTGCATGGCACGGTTCTGTTGAGCATGCAATTGCTGCAATTGGAACTTGGTGACAGCAGCTTGCTGTTGTTGCATGCTGGTAGTAGGTATACGCGCAGTGGAGGGTGATGGTGGCACGGGCGCCATGTTGGCATTGGAATTGTCGCAAACAATGGTATTGAACTGACCGTACGTTGATTTCAGAGTGAGCACATAGGTTTCCATCAAGAATTCAGGGCCAATGTTGAAATCAATGTTGCCTCCATTGACGCTGGTATCGTACACGGTGCCCCAGCGAAAGATGCCATCATAGTCCCCATTGTACACATAGATATTCACAATGGTATACACCTTCTTGTCGGCTTCAGATCGCTCAAATCGAATCGTTCGTACGCACTTTCTGCCATCTGACAACACGGGCGCTTCACTGCTGACGCTCTTTCTGCCCTTGCCCTTTTTGATATCAATCGCTGGCAGTGGCTCTGATCCTTGTTTGCTCTTTTTCGATCTCCAGTCTTGTACAAATGATATTTTTCCAAAGCTTGGTTCAAAGGGAAATGTTCGTTTTGCTCTCTGTTGGTGTGTGTGTTTGTGTGTTGTTAGCCATTCTATTTGCCCGACTTGATAATTATCTAGACTTACGGAATCCATCAATGTCATCAACTTGTTGTTCTCGGCCTTCTTTGCTAGTTTCTGCTCTCGCTCGACAGAATTGTATTTCGCTTTTCGTTTAGGTCGTCTTTGTCCCGTCGTAAATGCCAACGCATTGCTGACACGAGTTACTTGGATTGTTGGTTCGAGACAGAGAGGCTCCTCTGTTGCAATCTACAATACACATTCGATAAGAGGGGGGAGAGCTCCTTTTTCCGTAACATGTCAAAAAAAAAAAAGACTTACAAGGATCTGTGCTTCCACCTGCAAAGCGATGCTTTCTGTCCATGGAAATCCCCACTCTTCACTCAACAATGTGATATCCGTCCATATGCTCTCTGCTGTTGGCTTCATGACGATGCGCTTTGTGGTTGCTGCTGTTTCGCTATTTTGTCCTCGATGATCGTGAATCTCGACAATCAAGCAGCCTAATCAATACATTCATTTAAAGGTCTCATTCTTGTCGCAAGGTGTGAGTGTATATATACCATCATAATATCGACACTGAGCCTCGTCAAACACATCCATGAGATCGCCTGGTAATCGTTTGTCTTTGATACACGCCAGAAAATCCTGTTTGTGCGCTCTGAATCAGACACGTTCCATGCGACAACTGACGCCTGGTAAAAACAAACCTTGAATTGACTCTTGTATGAAAAGAAGCCATCCTAATAATACACCATCAGTTGGGGGGAGAACGTCAATCTACCTCTTGCTTGTTCTATTTACCTCATGCTCGAATTTAAAGTAGGTGGGATATAAATGAAGACAGAGGGAGGGAGGGTCTTTCTGGTGGCGTTCTAGTAGCTCTGTTGGATGATTCAGTTAGTCGCTGGTGTCCTGTGTCTCTACAGTGTGTATTGTCCCTCCATTTACCCTTCTCATCTCGTGAAGGCGGAAACTTTTTTTTCGTGCAAAACTAAAGGTTAGGCAAGTGTGATCAATAAGAAGAGCAAACTTGTGAATTTACTTTGTTTTGTGCTGATGCTTGGCTTGCCAATACGTTTTGATGCCACCGCTGTGCTGCCAAGCTCGCTTTTTTCGCAAGAGAAGAGTTGGATAGATTGGAGCCTTGCTTTGAATGATGTTCTGCTAGCTGTGTTATCGAGTTTTGGTCTGCTTGGAGCTTTGCAAACACTTTGGCTGAAGCCATGTTGAATTATAGTTGTGAATAGTGTGTGTTGAGATGTGTATTGAAAGGCGTAAATATGAATAGTATCTATGATCTAAATGGTATCTTGGTTCCCTTCAATTGGCGTTTTTGATATTTTTACAAGCGTAAAGAAATTAAACAAGTTGGAGTGAAAAAGGAAAAAAGAAAAAAAGAAGCATGGTAGTGTGTAAAGTAACATTAAATGGAGAGAGAGTGTGTGTGTGCGGATCATGAATCACGTGATGTATGGGATGTGTAAATGTAGGTAATGATACAAGTTTTATTTGGGTTTATCATACTTGGGCTTCCAGATCCAACTGTTGCCCATAATGCCTTGGCCTTGCTTGTCTGCTTTGCGGTAGTATTTTGCAGCGAGATACAAGTCCTTTTTGACACCTTGTCCATGGTAGTAACAATGACCCAGATCATTTTGAGCATCCGGATCGCCCAAATCAGCAGCGATTTTAAAGAATTGCACGGCAGATTCCTTGTTCTTTTTGCACTGTTGTTATAATACGTCGGTTATTCACGCGATGGCAACACGGGATGGCACACACAACTTACTCCCCAACCATGTCTGAACGAAACACCCAGCTCGTAAATAGCCATGATGAGCTCGCCCTTGGAAGCCGATGCATTGACTGTATTCTTGATGTTGGCTAAATCCTCGACAGCATGCTCTGCAGCCTTTTGCAAATACTGGAAAGCAGCATGCTCGTTCTTTTTGCATCCCCATCCATGTCGTAGCGAGACACCATAGAGAAACATGCCAATTGGATTGCCCTTTTCAGCTCCAATGCGGAAATGTTGAGTTGCCTTTTCCAATTGGCCCTTTTCATGAAACGAAATGCCTTGGTGCACAAACGCTTCTACCTCTGCTTCAGGCGAAAGCTGCTTGCTGCTGGTCTGCGTAATGGGTGTGATGGGCGATGGAATGGAAGCAGGTGAAACAATGGCAAGAGAGCTTGTTGTGCCTGAGGAGGAGGAGGGATGTTCTATCGTTAATGGAGGGAGTTTCAAATCATCGCCGCCATCATGAGGAGGATAATGATCGTCGTCTTGATGATAGCTGTAGGAAGCATAATGAGATGGATCATGCTCAGTGTACTGGTATGATAGTGTGCTGACAGGTTTGACGGCCATGGTGGATGTATTGGGTTCTGCCATGTGTTAGATGTTTCCGTAAGTGCTGCTTGCAAATGTATATAGTACAACTCACCAATAAAAGTGTCTCGAGGATATCCTGCTGGTGAATTCACATTTGGGTCTATTAAGGAATCCCGGTTGATATGATCCTATATACAATGTTTAACATTACAATCAAAATAAGCTCTCTGGCATCTGACGTCCAATGTCGGGGAGATGTGTATATAGTACCTGATGATGATGGATTGCTGCTGTTTCAACACTAGTACATGTCATGTTAGTTGCTGCTCGCTCTGTAGTAGGTGTTTGCGTTTTGCTTACTGTGGTGATTTATGGAATTGAAGTGATAATTTCTTAAACATAGCAAGAAGGATTCTTTATTTTATTTTTGAAAGGACAGGAAGGGGTTTTTATATTACTTGCGAGAGAGAGAGAGAGAGAAAAAGGAAGGGAGTTTTCTTGTGAGGTAGTAGTATAGGGAGGGGAGGAGAAGGGATAAAGAATAAAAAAAAGGGATATTGTTGTAAACTCATAGCACTCGCTTTATTCTAATCAAATTAATTGATTAAACTTGTGAAATACACCTATTTTTGGTGGATTGAATGTGACACTTGCAACCATTTTGTAAATTGGGAGTTTGAAATGTCCAGAAAAGTAACTCCAAAGGCATTATCCTTTCCTCGTCGTCGTCGTCGTCGTAGTAAAAAGACAGTGGGAGGAGGAGGGTTGTCTGTGTGTGTGTGTCTGTATACAAATGAAAACCATCACCTGAAACAAGGCAGTGCAGCAGAAAGGGTATTTGCCACAGAAAAACAAAAAAGACTGCAGCCAGCAGTAGTAGTGTGGTTCTGATCTGTCAAATGAGTAATAGAGATTGACAAGAGGACCGATATAAAGCAACATGACACCAGATCAACTTTAAAATATCATTCAATAAGAGCACGCACACACACACGAGTTTCTGTGTACCTTTCTATTCAGGTGAATCTGTTTCTTGTTGAAGCTATATATAGCTTGTTGAGTAGATGAATAACGAGGAGAGATGAACGACAAAGGTCTAAATTACAGGCTGATACAAGCTATCAATTTTAGCTTGAAAAAAAAAAAAAAAAAGTATTTTATAGCGCATCTTGGCATGTATACATGATCTTATACGTGTTGCTCCATTCGTAACGCTTTTTTTATGCTCTATATCCCCCACCCCCACACATGGTGCCAGCCAACAAGATGTGCTGCCAGCAGCAGAGTGTATGGACCTGAATAGTAGAGGACAACACGTTTTATTTGTGGGTACTACTACTACTACTACTACTACAAGATGATTTCAAACACTAGAGAAAGCCCAGTTCTTTGGCCATTCAAGAAACAACCTCGGTGCCATAGAGGAAACATCCACCAAAGTAGCTGGGGCTTTCTGTAGCCAGACATGATGTTCATTCACAACCTCCTTCAATTCATCCACTGCTTTTGTAGCGTACACTTGCTTTGCTGGGCCATATTTCCAGCTGTGTACTATGGATGCTATAAACGACGATTTAGCCACATCTTTATGTACATGCTGTCTGTTTGACTTGCAAGCGGTTGCTGTTGCTGCTGGCCATTGAGGAGGAGGAGGGTAGTGCAACGAGTACACATTGTATCCATTGGCTATGGTATACATTTCTCGAACCACAGTGTCGTTGTCCAGCATGCTCATTTTACAATGACCTTCATCTTGCTCACTAGTACTACTGCTGAATCTTTGTGGCGGTGGTAGTACGTTCTTTTCCTTTCCTAGTCGATGCACTAGTAGTAAACCATGGTTGTGTTTGAATAGCCTTGACATGACTGAATGTTTCCGTTTGAGCGTCGTCGATTTTAGTGACGAGCAAGAAGGAGCTTTATAGTTTGCGCTTTGAGAAGGAGGAGGAGGAGATTCTGTCTTGCTATACAAACTGGCATCACAAGGTGGCAAGAATGCGAGATCCGAGGAGAAACTTGCTGCTGCTACAGTCATGGTATTTTCTGCATTTGGATGGCCATTGCTGGTCTGTCCCTGCA
Organism: Mucor sp. M7501; assembly: GCA_037040325.1. Lineage (NCBI taxonomy): Eukaryota > Fungi > Mucoromycota > Mucoromycetes > Mucorales > Mucoraceae > Mucor > Mucor sp. M7501. The sequence continues at coordinate 8,382 of JAXQGS010000111.1, read as the reverse complement.
TAGTAACATAGTGCTTGTGAAATGACGCCATGAGCGTCTCTAATTTGATGTGTATTTCCCTGCGACATGCAATGCATTAGATCATCGTTGCATAGTGTCGACAAGCATATATATATATATACTTTACAAGGCGCACTGTTGATAAGCTTGCATCTCTTCTGAATTGACGCACTCTTGCGGAGGAGAGCAGCTTTTGGAAGACCATCGTAGCCAGCACTGATGTCCATTACAAAAGTAAGCGTTTCCCTTGTCACTGATCTCATGCGCTATTTCCGTGCTCCACTGTACATTGTCCGTACTCCATACTCGACTTACGCGCCAGACCAGACACCTCAAAAAGAAGACGCGAACATTCTTTCCCCAGTGCAACAAAAGACGCTCCAGGATGAACGTATTCATCAGGATACCGTTGCATAAGGTGTCCAGGAGAGCAGCGTGTACGGTAAGAAACCGAAAGTGTGCGTATATAAACGACAGTGACCTAAGCAGTGTGATTGTGTGGTCGCATTGAGACAGCACAATGTTCAATGTTTGCAAGATGAACGGGCGGTCGATTGGAAAGTACGCTAGCTTCACAGGATATCTATATATATATATATATATGGGAGTCAACACAGGTGGTAACAGTATTCATGTCATTTCGGCTGTTTACTTTTGCAACTCTAGCACGGTTTGTTCCAAAATGTCAAATAGACCTAGTACACACAAAAAAGATAAGCAATGTGATTTCATCATCCCCTTCAAAGGAGAGGCTACGTACAAAACACTTGTTCAGGATTTGTCAACACCGTCTTCTTTATCACTGCTCGGAGCCAAACGTTGGCCATGTCATGAAACAAGCCATCTGGGTCTGCAGCTACTGTGTTCCAAGCCATACACTCTGTGTATCGTCGTGTCGCCATGACCAAAGGCTTTGGTTTTCCAATGATGCTACTACTGATGAGCATGCTGGTGTTGCCATGTTCTGTGGCAGCGGGTTCATTGATCAGCTGGATGTTGTCTGTGGGTGACAAGGTAGAGGCCGTAAACGAGTTGCTTTTACTGTTGTTGCTGGTCCCTACGCCACCATTGGTAACAGAGCAAATTTCTCTTTGTGTCAGCAAGTGCAGTTTGCTGGCAAAATAAGACGCCAAACACAAGTAGCCTGGCGATACACTGAGTAGCAGGTTGCGTTGGTATAGCCGTAGCTGCGATAGGTTGGGATACCTTGCTGTCATGTACGTCTTTAGTACTGCATGGTAGTATCGATAAAACAGAAAGAAGAGCTCGCTATCATCGCTTGTCCATCTCCGTATCCAGTTGCCTGACCTTTTTAAAGGGAGCTCTCTATCTTCCATGCTATCGCCCAGTAAACAATGCTGATAGGCCTTCTTGTCAGATGTCATGGTTGCATGTAAAAACAGCGGGAACACGTATTGTATGTCTGATTCAAACATGTGTTGCTGCTGCTGCTGTCGATGCTGCTGCTGCTGGCAGTGTGCTGTCATTTCTTTATGGACACTGTGGATCATCTTGAGTGGCGAATCCAGCGCTCTCAGCAATGACACAGCCACACCGGGTATTTTAAAGTAGCAGATGGCCAGTGTTTTGGCGCTGAATGCAATCATGTTGGAATAGATGGCTTTCTGGTTCAGCTTTTCTATAGCTAATCTCAACGAGGCAACGAGCAGCCGTCTGTAATCTCTGACAAGTGCATGTTCCTGATACTGAAGCCATGCTGTATATTGAGACGGGCCTAAAAAGTCTATCAAAGGTTGTTGATATAGCTCATGTTCATCTGGCAATATGCTAACCCATCTTCTTACCAAACTCTAAAAACTCATTTCTGCATGAAAACAAGTAAATTAAGTCTCCTTATTTTAGAAGCTTTTTTTTTTTTTCATTTAAGAGTTTCCCCCCTCCCCCCTCCCCCCTTTCCATGTAATGTATAGTACCTTGCCACGATTTCCAGAATAAACTCAAAGTACAGGCCTTTATCATCTTGACTTGCCATGGACATATTGTTCAGCAAGGATCGCCACCTATTATACAGGTGTGAATCATCTGAAATCTACATGCTCCCCTCTCCCCCCCCCACTGATTCCAGCATACCATTTCATTAAAATATATCTGCCAAATTCCAGTTTCCTCTCTTCCTTGGCAGCGTCCTTGATGCCCCAAAAAGAAGCAGTGGTTTGCAACTGTGGAAAATAAACGTCGCCCGAGTTTTTACGAAACCACTGCGAGACGTGCTCCTTTAGCAGATCTCTTCGTTGCTTGGGTTTGCTTTGAAATCTGTGTGTATAAACAAAAATGGCTAAATAACATAGATGCACAACAAACATGATCTGTGCATCTCACACTTTACTTTAAGAATAGTTTTCGTAGTGTAGCGTAGTCCGGAATGGCAATGGGGCGCTTTGCGCGTATGATGGGTCTCTGGTGGTGGCTGATGGAGACGTTGTTGCAGATGGTGGACGAAGACGACATGGATGTCACCGTAGTGGCAGAGCACGACGACACGCTACTACTAGTAGCCTCTTGTTGGTGTCGTTTGTTGAACAGCGGCAATAGGCCTATCAAATGCCGCTTTTTGATCGAGTTGTTGTTGTTGCGGTGAGTGCAGAGCGATTCCTTCATGGCTTGTTGATGATGATGCAGAAAAACAAAAAAAAGAAAGAATTGCACAAAGAAAGCGAGAGAGAAAGAGAAAGAGAGCATCATTTTATTTATAACAATTTGTATGCATAGAAAAAAGAACATTTTTTTCCCCTTGGGGCAAAGAGCAAAGAGAGAGAGATGGGCCAGAAAAGACAGAGCTACTAGGCAGTTTTTGTACAGTTATTTTACATGAAAGAGACACTCCGAGGAGGAGGAGGGGGAGGAGGAGGAGATGTTACTTGTACTCGTTTACCAGCTGCTTGTGAGCAATGGCCAGTTGAGCTTCCAATTCCAGCACTCTTTGTCTGTTGCGTTGCTCTTTTTCAGTAGCATGAGTTACTTCTGTTTCCAATACAGCTACTTTGACTCGCAATCGTTCGTTATCAGTCTTGAGCACATCAACTCGCTTTTCCAATGTCTCCATCTTGTTTGCCTTTCTCAGTCTTGATCTGCGTGCGGCGTCTGTGTTGCGCTGTCTCTTGACTGCCAGGTCAACGGGTGGGCGATTATTGCCCCTCTTCTTCTTGATCACTGGAGTAGTAGCGGCATCGTTCGTATGATTGCTGCTGATGGTGCTCAACACGGGCGAAGGAGGAGGAGGAGGAGTGGCATACAGTCGCTTCTTGTTGTATTGCTTTTCCTTGGCCAATTGTTCGTTTTGACGGATTGTATTCAGCAATGAGTAGACCTTGATGATGGGTATTAAATGTGGTGGCAATGGCGTGTTGTTATCAACATTGCTCTTGATGATTTCCTTTGAAGGCTCTTGTTCTTGCTGCTTTATCTTGTTGGACTCGTCATCGTGAGAAAGCAGGTTCTTTAATGAGCATTTCATGGCATTTGTATTGTTGGTCGTATGAAGGGTATCTTGATTAGCAGTGATTGATTTGCGGCATTGGAATAAGCTGGATTGCTTCAAATCGTTTTCAAGCCAGTCGTCCAAAGTAGTGCTATCCAAACCCCAAGCTGCGGCAGGAGTTGTGGCATGGATTGAGTCGGTCTTGTTGCTGGTAGACATTGTAAATTCGAGTTTTTTTTTTTGTATCAAGGGAAGGAGGAAGAGAGGTTGTCTCAAACGACATGGAAACGATTTATAGTGAACCTCTCAACAAGCTGCTAGATTATCACCTGGCATTGTTGCTTTTTGATTGGATGAATCGATGACAAGTTTTGTCTCCCCTCTTACTTGAGCATCATGATTGGCTTATCCAAATGTGGAAGAAACTAACTTTTTTACCATTTTGCTTCTTTTTTATCGGTTCAATGCACATTACAACAGATCCAGGCTATATACTAGGTATAGCATGATGTATAAATGCCAGCTCATTCGAAGAGGGCATGTTTTCTCACTCTTTTGCAGAGCCAGACAAGGACAAGTGAGAGGATCATTGGAACAATTCATGTGTTGATGGTATAGTATAGGCATTGCGTTCTTGATGTATGCTCCTTTTATAAAGCAGCATATCTTTGATGGTGTGGGGATGTTGCAATGATATCAAATTTGAGTCAGAGATTGTAATGCGCATTTGTATTGGCGATGAGTGCATAAACATAAATCAACCAATCAAATGTCCAAGATGCATTGCTATCTCACATCAATGCCGCATGATCCATCAAATCTAATGTGTATGATGGTATAGCAAATTTATTAAAAAAGAAAGAGTTGGGTGTATATTAGAAATGTGTGTATATAAGATATGAATGTGCTTGCGTGTGTGTGTGTGTGTGTGCTTTTGACTGTACATGACAGGACGCCATCTTGTTTGTGAAGATCTCTCTGCTGCTGCTCAGATGTATGACAAGATTTATTCAATTGACCACATATTTTCATTATGAGCTGCTTTTGGCTTGGTGTTATCTGTCTCTAATAAGGTTTTGCTGGCGTTTGCTGGATTTCCACTCATCTCGTAGTCGTCCACACTCTCGTGATCAATGGCTACCTGTTGATTTTCATACACCTTGTTCTTGGGCAATGTCTTGTCCTTGAAGATCAGCACATTGTTGTTGACATTGATGAAGCATTTGCATGCGACGGCCACTGTCAGCAAGATCAGCGCTGCTGCTACCACAGTAGTAAAGATCAAGAACTGGCGAGTATGGGCATAGGGATCAGCGTCGGCGGGGCGTGGTTGAGCAATCTTTACGATTCTGTAGATGAAATAGCCAATGGATGCTGATCCACCGACAATGAAGGCTGCCATGGCGTACTTGTTCTCTCTGTACACGGCAATCAAGGCCAGTGATAAGCCAACGCCACCCAAGACAAACACCAACACCGTTTCTGTGATGGTATTGTCATAGCCTAATTTCTGAGATGGGATCAATTGTGCTGCAAATGAAAAGACAAAGAAGAAATCAAGCTTGAGCAGGGTCAGCAAGAGACTGGTCATGATCAATGCGTTACGGATTCTACAGTGGATGTGCTACACGTTGAGTATGGGGGGTATCTCTCATCTTTTGCGAGTGTGTGTTACCTCATGTCAGCAGAGAAGTTTCTGTAATTATCCCAAGCAAATTGCTTGCGCAGTTTCCAGCCAAAGAAGGCCAGTACGATAAAGAAAAAGGGAATCATGGCAATGATGGTGTATTCAATAGGTCTCATGATGCTGCGATAAAAGTCTTTGGCTGCGTCCATACCAAACAAGTTGGCTTCCCAGCGACCGTTCACTGGTCTCCAGAAATCTTCATTGCCACTATTATGAACAGGGTGATGAGTCTATGTGGCTTGATATCTGGTCTATATACATGGCGAAGCTACTCACCATACAGCTTCTTCCAAAATAACATGTTGTTCGAGCTGAATACCAGCATAACTAGTAGAGTAGCGAGTTAGTGTGTGTGTGTGTGATCGACTTGATGGCAAAATGTTTGTTTTTTTCTTACACTAATTAAGGTTATTAATAGGCTTGGTCAACTCTAATTATAACAGGCACTTACCGACGACCAGGAGACCAAATGTGATCAAAGCACAAAGCTGAGCTATGTTTGATTGGAGAGAGAACATGAATACACGGGCTTAGATGGTGATGAACCCAACGCGCAAGACATTACCTGTATTTCTTTGATACAAGGCGTCGGCACACAATACAACTTGGAAGACTTGAGCGATAATGAACAGTGAATGGTAAATCAGATCAGATTCACTGACACCTAAAGAAGATTGACATGAGTATACAAAGAGATGACTAATCGCATTCAGTCTCACAAACCTATGCCTGCCGAATCTGGATTGCAGTTACCGACAAGCCCTAAATGGTTCATGATAACAATGCCCTCCAATATACAAATCAGAATGGCTTCAAATGTCACCACTGAAATGGTGAATATGGACTCTTTCGTCTTGAAGATGGGGTTTTCTCGTATGGCCATTGGCTGTATTCTGCCTCTGTTGTAGGATGGGTTAAAAGAAAGAGAGAGAGAGAGATAAACAGAAAAAGAGCAAAAAAAGAAACAAAAAAAAAAAAAAAAGTAGAGATGTACAAGTTTTATAAGGATCAAGCCTGTTGTACTACTCATCAATACTGTGGTTTGTCTATGGGTGCCCTTTCACAATCATTGACATTGTAAAACAATTTAGGCAATCGGTTAAGTTTGGGGCGCAGCCTTTGTACCTTTGGAGTATAATCATGGGATACAAGGTATCTATCTTTTTTTTCTCTCCATGCTTTCCACTGCTTTCATACAGACTATATATCCGCAAGATGGATGGGCTGAAGAGCGACTAGTGCTAAATCGATATGCCCTGTACGTTCAAGCCAAAAGAAACTAGAAAGCTTATTTCATTAGGCCCAAGGTGGATCCAGATCTACCGATTGATACATGTAACAACAAAATCAAAGAGTGTGTAACCAGCAGCTTCTTTAGATGCATGGCCTTGATTTGTCTGTTCCCGTCAAGTGAGGTTATCATTTGATTTGTTTGGCAAGCTTTAAAGTGCTGTACTGTACATGCCAAATGCCTAGTTTTTTTTGGTAGAGGGCTTTTTGCATAGGGAAATGCCCTCTGATTTCAACTTGCAAGACATTTACACAAGAATTCCAATGTTTCCTCTTGCCATACCCATACACAAGGTTTTAAAGGGGCAATTGCCATGTACTTTTTTTTTTTTTTTTTTTTTCTCCTTTAAAATCCATATTGAGATCAAAAAAAGAAAACAAGGCATACAGGCATATACTAAGAGAGAGCTTGGAAACCTCCAGAACTGTGGGTTGTATAACGGTGGATTGTATAACCGTGAATTTAGCACCACATGTTTTATATACTAACATGTCGTGCATGTTGCTTTTCCTTTCTTTCTCTTGTTTGTAGAACAAGAGATGGCTTAGATGAATTAGCTCCTTGCAAGTCCGTAGTTCCTATTTTACGCCAGTGTAATAATTCCATCATTTCGATGGGTGGCTCAGTGCTCATCATGGATAGGGTACTCGTCTCTAAACATGGCAATGATACTCAACAGTTGGCAAATGTGTGCAATTTGATTTGCAGAATCATTGATGAACAGAGTACCTGTCATTTACAATGTGTGACAAACCGTTACAGTTGCTTTGTATACCAAAAAGAAAGCAGATGCTTCATCTATGTTTCTTCTAGATAATCTAGTAAGGTTGAAAAAGAGTTTATTTTGTTCAATATTTGCAAAGCTGTGTTGCTGTAAAATCATCGCACTACATATTGCGTACTAACGCATTTACAAGAAATTCCTACAGATCTACACATATGAACGAGTTGTAATTTACCCCCCCCAAACTACGGTGAAAAAGTCGATCTTCGTTCTAATGGGGGTGCACATCTCGCACCTCCAGTGGGCTTGCCTGATTAACCCAATGTCGAAACAGAAGAAATAAATCATTTGCTTGACGATATGTATAGAGGTGAATCTCAATGCTGAATTGTAAGTCCTGATATTTACCTTGAACTCTTTTGCAATCGCATCGCGCGTTTCTGATTAACAAATCTCTCACCTCTGTTGGCATGTGTCTCAAAGGAGCAAGCATAGTACAACACGGCTGAAATTGTGGTAATTTAAAACTCGATCTACGCTTCTTGTGTGTTCCTCTTGTCAGTATGATGTACGGTTTCGCTAGATGATGCACTACAGACCATCAAAGCTGATGTTAATAAGCGCGATCTTCAGTGAGCAGCCCTCAAATGTATTTACCACTGTAAAATCAAGACTTTAAATCGCTTGTATTTGGCCAACGAAGCATGATCTCGGCCTCAAAACAGGTGTCATCGTGATCTACGACCTGACATTAGGGTATGGATTACTTTTCAGCAATTTGTTGGGGATCGAGTTGATGATCGATTTCTGGCAAATTTTGCCCTGTACTAGCAAGGGAAAAATTGATGATTTTGAATGACGGAGGTTTTCACCTCGAAAATGAAGTTTTTTATTATGGTATTTCTATGCTCAAACGAACCGCAGAGAAGCATAAGTGCATGTAAAGGTGTCTTTGGATCAATTTACTATAGCGTTTGTAGACGTTTCCCCAAAAACGTGTTTTACATTTTTCGATGGTTACTCTTCACAGACTAAAAGAATCAATTTGAAATTAACACCATTGAATTCCTCATTCAATTTTACATGTAAAAAAGTAAGGAAATACCTGTTGTTCAAGTAGTAACATTTCGTGTAATTGCCCCTGAAAGGGTTTCAGATGTCCAATTTTTTTTTGTTTGTAAGTATGAAGATTTATTAAAATAAACTCATAAAAAATATTTGAAGAAATATGAAAGGGGAGC
>JAXQGS010000110.1:0-29869 GCA_037040325.1 Mucor sp. M7501 | reverse complement strand
ATCGCCTCAAAATCTTCAAATTCTCAATTCTCACTTTTCTCTACAACAACGCATCCTATCAAAAATCTAATTGCACAGTCGTGATCCTGACAAGTGCGGGGTTCTAAATCGGAACACGAAAACGAAAACGGAGTTCGAAATAACTTTGATTTCCCTTTTTTGGATATTCGTTATGTTAAATACATCTAATATTCCGATAAGTGACAATTAAGAAAATATATACCAATTTCACAATACACAATCGTATATCAATAATGTTATATCGTTTTAATGAGTTTATTCTTTTTTTTGAGTACTGTTCGTCAAAGGGAATGTTAATTAACATAAGGACAAGATTGATTACTGGCTTGACATTTAAGCATTTCAACAAAAGTCAACAGAAAATTGCCATATCCAGATGACAATTATTCTATCATTCTGGCAGCGTTTTCCTATTGCACATAATGTACCTATGTATAAAATTTCTGTTTTTTAGGTTCTTTAATGTTGTTTTAATTTTGTATTTTGAATTTCATGAATGGTGATATTAAGGTTCGCCTCCATAAGCCATGTAGTTACCAAATTGCTACCGTAGATGATGTTTTGCTTATTGACTGGGCTTTTCATCTTCTCTTTGACTTTGGTAATCTTGATGGAATTCATTTTTCAATACACTACTACTGGAAATTTTGGAGCGAGGATCTCAGTCGAGATCGTGAATGCAATCAGTTTTTATAGCGTTGAAATGCTTGAATCTGCTCAAGCCGGTACAGGTACTTATACAAATGTTCTTATATCTATGGATAGAAATCAGAGTGAAGAAAAAAGAAAAACTGGATCAAGAAAACAATTTCTTTCGAGAGAATTAGACAAAGCACTCATTTCAGCTTTTCACATCACGGCTTTATTTGCTAGTAAGCTTTGACAATACAAATAGGATTTTGTTTTGGGTTCTGTTCAGGACGCTCATGACAGATTAGCATAAGCTCTCAGTTTTCACATTTTATGCAGGAAAAGAGCTCTTCACTACATGCGTTTTTTGTGATTGACAGATAAAGATGTCTGCAGGCGATTGCCGATGCCATACAATACGTAAGCATGTGATTGTGTCAAATCATAGTAGTTTTGTTAAAGGTGCAATCTCAAATTCATATGGGCTTTATGGCCTATGATAGTCAACATTGACATGGATTCTATTTTTATCTCCCATCTATGAAGTCATTGTGATCAAACGGCGAGTACAGTCAAACTGCTGCATGCCTTCAGGTAATCCCAATGCTGGTATACGATATACATACAGGACGCTTTTACATCAAGTAAGTCTACTATACAATACAGCGGGCATGATGAATCTTGTCAATGATACCCTACCAATGTAAGGATATAGAAAGATATTGCTTTGTAAATCATGCTTGGCTAAAAACACACTGTTTAGTGTTTGCAGATGTATGATATTCATTTCTATGTAGCAAATGTTCATGCTCAAACTAAAGTCTGTCTGAAAGAATGTGTATTTTCAATCAACAGCTATATAAAATTTGATGGCACGCCCTTTCTCATTCATATTCGCAAAAAAACAATCAAAATGCCAAGTGGAACTTGCAATTTATATCTCTTGATCCAAAAACGGGATCTTGTGCCTGAGTCCTCTCTCTCTGTTTGGATTGTAATGTGATGCATACTGCGTTAATTCAGCTCAACAGTTTCAAACCAGCATTTGTGTGCTCACATGGCATATTATATAATGCAATCGAAGCAAAATAGCCTACTAAAGGTTATAAATATACGTTCAATTGACTAGTAATAAAAAAAATGTTGATTTTCAATCAGTCAGCAGATGAAATCATGTAACTATCTCTAGCAAAAAAAAAAAAAAAAAAAAAAAAAGAGACTATGATAGGTACCCGGCTTTATCAAAAAGCAAATTTAATAAGCCCTCTATTTTTTTTTGTATTGTTTATCACATGAAGTATCGAATCCAGTAACACATGTATCCAAATGCAGAAAAAAGTGTTTGATACATATATACGATGATACAAAATGCACCTGAAAATTTCTTTTTTGAATAGATCTCTCCTCTCCCTTTTTTTTCTTTCTTTTGCACTCTTTTTTATTTCAATTTTGATCTCTTTGTCGCAGAATATGGTGGTATCCACGCAACAACTCACCAAGTATTCTGCTACAATTTACAATGCATCGCCCACACTGCTACCCGAGAATATCGCTAGTTTGATTACTGCGATAGCATTAGCAGCCCGTTTATCACTTCGATGCTCGTCACTCTTTATAGAAGCTTTACTAGAATCAGCAAAATACAGCACATCTCTCTCTTTTGGTCTATCTAGACAAGCGCTGATCAACGCTCTTTCCACGGCCAAAAAGTTACACGAACTGACAGCGTCGTCTACGGCTATCACCACTACCACAAATGGAACTGATTCATCCTCATCATCATCCACTGCCGTGACAGACATAGACGATCAAAAGTAAGACCCCTTTTTCGTTATATTTGACATTTACTCAATGTCATTGTTTGTGTATACGTAGAAGCGGGTTTTTGCAAGTACTCGACAAATATACCAATTTGGGCATCTATATCGTCCATCACACCTTTACATTGGCAGAGCTGTTTGCATTATCTGGATTGCAATTCACATCCAACTCGATCAAGTACGGATTAATGGTGAGTGCTATGAATAACTACGCATGCAAACAACCACCCACTTACAACCACCACCACCACCACCACCACCACCACAACATCTCTCTTTACGTAGGCTGCTGAAGAGTCTGTTGGCATTATTGATGGCATTTTTGGGTCCAATGAGTCGTCTCGTGCTATTGCCTCGATCATCACACTCGTGCACCGTGAGCTGATGAACGATCCTGACTTTCCACTAACCAAAATCGGCAAAGTTGCTATACTATCAGGCCTCACCAAGGCAATGACCGCATTTGCTGTACTTCAGAATGTCACACACAAGCGAACAATGAAGCATATGAAGATTGCCGTCTTGTGGAAAGGCTTGGTGGTGGAGGAAGAAGAAGAGAGCTCGCGGGCACTGATCCAGTACCAACAAAGCAACGACGCTCTACCACAACAGCCATCCGCAACGACCAGTTCAGAGCAGCAGCACACAGACGTGATTCATGAACTGGAGGATATTCTGGCGAATACGTCTACAGAGCACAGGGCGGCTGAAGAGAACGATGATCAGTGCAGTATCAGTGCAGACAACAATAGCACCTCATTGATCAGTCTGTCGTCTGCTACCAGCGCAGCACTCAACGGCAGGTCGATTGATTTGAGCTTGGATGACAACGGCAATCCCTACAACATGTACGAGATCACTACGACAACCAACCGCATTACCACTAGAACCACTCGAATTAGACCCATTGATGTCAATGGAAACAGGCAGATGAATGCCAAGCAAGTCGTGGAGAGAACAAACGAAGAAGACAAAGAGTCCTTTATAGCTGTCATCGATCATCATGCAGAAAGCCAACCGAGAGACCGTGCTACCATCATGTCTGAAGAGGCAGCAGCAGCACAGAACGCTGATTTACCAAGGCCCCAGAATAGCTGGAACCCTACAGACAAAGGGCGTCCAGGGAATAGCAACAAGTTTAGAATCATGCTATCATCCGTGTCAAAGAAGCTATCTCGCAAAAAAGTGGAGCGACAAACAAAGTACGGCCTGGTCAAGAACCAATCCCACCACCACGAGCAAGACATGGAAGACACCGTTGAAGGCTCCATCAGCACCATGACGAGCACGTCTACCACACTCCAGCAGCAGCAATCCTCAACACAGTACGTTGCATCTACCTCGCATGAGAACAACAGCCATAGCAGCAGCGGTAATGCACCCAGCCTGATCGATCATAGCAGCAGTGACGATGACCTTGCAAACGACCCCTCATCGTACTCTGAGCCCGAGAGCAAGCCCAAAAGACGCATGTCTTGGAGCGGTCTCAAGATGAAGAACCTCAACAAGAAGAAGAGCGTGTCCAATTTGTTCCAAAGAGGAGTCGATGCCATCAATAACAACAGCAATGCATCCGATACGGCCAATAGCAAAAAGAAGAAATCCACCAACAAGCAGCACTCGAAAGCGCCTCCTGTGCCAATGCTCCCTACCACCACAGCAGCAGCAAAGCAAAGTACGAGCAGCAACATGCCCTACTTGCAAAAGTCCAATTCCATCAACAGCCTGACTTCTCTCTCCAGCATCGCCCGCACACTAAAGACAACCACCTACTATACCACGCCTGCTGCTTCCTCATCGCCTCCACCAAATGCACCTCCTTCTGCAACACCCTCTACATCGCGTTCCTTGATACGGTCTCCATCTGTCCCCGCCAGACTCCACGGCAAACCAACAGCCTCTGCATCGTCGTTGGATCAGGAACCCAACCCGCAGAACTTTCCTCAAAAGCACATTATCAGCAACATTGCGCATTTTATTCGCTACGCAAGCGCTGCTTATGGCGAGTCGTTTATGCGCATTTTGGGTATAGGCAAGATCCCAAGCGTGCTCCCCAATTCCCATCATCCCAACCACCATGCATTTGCCCATCACACGGGCGTATCCATCCAGGACATCCTGCTGTCCAGCTACACCGACAACCACGTGCTGTCCTCTGTGAGCCCGTCTAAACTACACGCACTTGTTCACTATGTCACGGTGGATCATTACGCAAAAGCAATTGTGCTGACATGCAGAGGCACCTTGGGGCTAGGCGATGTGCTGACTGACTTGACTTGCGACTACAGGGAATTCACGCTGCCTACAGACAGCGTTGCTCATGGCGAAGAGGCAAACGGAGGGCACCAGCGAACCTATGTAGCGCACGGTGGCATGTTGGAAGCAGCACAGATACTTGCTGTGCAAAAGGGAAAGGTGTTTGAAGCCATCAAGAAGGGCCTGGAGAGCTACCCTCACTATGGACTCGTGCTGTGCGGCCATTCACTCGGTGCTGGTGTCGCCTCTCTACTGAGTGTGCTTTGGAGCGAAGAGAAGCTGCACTTTTTGTCAAGACGCATGATGTCCAATCAAGACCACGACTCGGATGGTAGTAAGCTGCCACGCAAATTTTTGGATTCCTTTGCTGCTGCGTCCATCAAGAAGGTAGCATGTCCTTTTGTGACATCCGAGCTATCAGGGCTCCCCGCAGGCCGACCTATCCACTGCTACACGTACGGATCTCCCTGTGTCATGTCGCTTGAACTGAGTCAGTACTGCGCTGGTCTGGTCACTAGCGTCGTTCATGGCAACGACATTGTCAGCGGTCTCAGTCTAGGCTTACTCAAGGATTTCAAGAACATTGCCGTCAGTTTGCATGAGGACAGCCATGTCACTGATGAAATTTTGAGCCGTGTCATTGGCCACTATCAGCAAAGAAAGAAGGCGCCTTCCTCTGCTAACCAGCAGCAGCAGCAGCAGCAGCAGCAGCAGCAGCAGCACCAACACAGTGACGAGGACGAGGATCAATGGTTTTGGGCTCTGATCAAGACATTCAGAGCAGACATGCTGTCGCAAAAGCTGTTTCCTCCTAGCACCATGTACCTGATTGAATCTGTGCCTCAATTGGTGCAGCACACAGAGTCCAACAGCACCACCACATCGCATCCTCCCCCCAGCATGGATACACGAGTGGCATCCAAGCACAAGCGAGCCCATATGGTCAAGTTTAGCAGATGCGATGACGTGCAGGCACGCTTCTCGGAAATTGTGTTTTCCAGGACCATGTTTATGGACCATTCGCCAAACATGTATGAAAAGGCTATCCAGCAACTGAATAAAGGTTATTTTGGGCAGTATTAAGATCAAACATATCTTGCATTTGAATAGCAGCTTGTGCGCGCCTCATCAGCATGAGTCATTGAGTGTCATGGTATCTCTCTTTATTGTCATAGTCGAGCTCAATGAGTGCCTAGGCTCATTGCTGGTACCAAGGGCTAAAGTGTGTCATTCCGGTCTAAGCACATGTGGACCTACCTATGCATAGTATATACACACAAGCACTGCGAGATCAAATAGACTATTATACGGTACAGTGGCACCATCATCCCACATTGAATCACCGGCCTCAAAGCCATTATTTTCCTAAAAAAATCTTGACAAGCCATCCTTGTTTTTTTTTCTCTCATGTTGAATCACATCTTATGATCACACTACTTCCTCCGAGATTAAGAATCATCAACTTTCCCAAATCTCATATAGCGCAAGTAACCCATGCCATTGTCAAGATTCTCTTGTTTACAAACACAAATGCGTACGTTGTTAGCTTGGCCTGCTGTGTGATTTCATTGTACTGACGCTGCTCTTGCTTGCAGAAACGATTACTTTTTCTCCTTTACTGAAAATGCGTACGGCATCTCAATTGTAGCTGACGAAAAGGCGATAGAGTATGATTTTCTACCTGCCCTGGAGGCAGCGCATTGTCCTGATCTCAATGTCGCAAATGGCGTATTTCGAGTATTGCAGGTGGATGAAGAATACGGTCAAGGTAAGCACACGAGTGAAAGAGCGAGCCATTGCGCACGGACACTGACTGTGGATCTGTGGACAATACAGAGCTCGGTGGAAAACGCATCAGCGAGATCTCAGAGCCACTAGCAGAAGGACGGTTCTCCATCTTGTACATTTCCACATACCAGACAGATTTTGTGCTCGTCAGTGAGCCAAAGCTATATCAAGTGATGCAGGCATTAAAGGACTATGGATGTGATGGTTTAGAGACCTATGGTGAATGCGAATACTCAAATATACCCACAATAGCAGCAGCAGAGGAGGAGGAGGAGGAGGGCCAGGAGGAATCAGAAGAACCTCTATCGCCAGTGGATCCAACTCAATTCTTGTTGGATATCAATGTGCTGGAGAACGATCTGCAGTGTGTGGGGCTGAATCGACATCACAGATCAGGCTGGGTCCATACAGTGCTCAAGACACTGTGTTATCCTGATCTGGTCCACAGCGGAAGCGAGTAGGTGTAGTGTGTTTTATAGCAAGCATGTCAGTATATACTTAGTGTATTATGTAATAGCACGCTGGAGAAACGCTTTTGCTCATTCGTCAATACCAACGAGGATGTATCACTGATTGCAGACACACAGATCTTGGACACATTTGCAGAGAACACACTGATGAGAGACCAAGAGGCGGCTGGACTGCGAGTCATTCAGGTCCATTTCTCTGGATCCAACATTGAGCGATGCGGCATTGTGCGCCATGTGTCCAAGCCTTTGGCCATTGAAGCCAAAATCAACATGTTTTATCTGAGCACATTCAAGACGGCTAATATCATTGTTTCCACTGGTGATTTGGATCGAGCTGTTGCTATTCTTGCACCATAATAAACAAGAGGACGTCATGAAATTTGGCCCTGTGTTTCCTTGTGCTACCAGTATACATTGCTATTTTTATAAAGGGAACCCCACAATCTGTTCTCTCTCTCTCTTTTCTCTTTATACATCTTTTTTTCTTTTTTTACCGCTTGATTAGACACTACACACAATATGACTAGTCAAATGAACTTTGGCCCTGAATGGTAATGCTGCCACTGTAGTATATAGATTTGCTTGTATGGCCTGCCAATGTCTCATTGTCTATCTTACACAACAGGATGCGTGGTGGTGGTGGTGGTAGCAATCATAGTGGCAACAACAGCAGCAGCAATGCAAACGAACCCGAAAGCAGCTCGTCAAACGAGCCTCCCTGCTACAAGTACTCTAAAGAGTACATGCTCAGTCTGTACACATCTGACGCACAGCCTTCCGTCTCCATGAAGCGCCACCATGATTATGCTGTAGTAGTAGATAAGGCCCAGAGCCCTCTTTCAGCTTCTCTTAACAAGAACACTGGTAAGAAGAGAGGGGAGGCAATTAAGCTAATCATATTGGAATCTCGGATGTGTAACAATCACTATATCAATAGACGGCACTGAAAAACACAGCCAAGACGGCGACGACGACGACGTTCCTCTTTGGAGCCAGGACGACAAGGAGAATGTGGGTACGTTTGATAGCAATGGCGTATTCCACTTGGGCCCACCACCACTCTCCGATTTACTACCTCTTGGAAACACTGAATTCGAACAAAGAAATGACCCTCTTTCATTATCCTCCTCGACAGCCTTCCAAGGCGGCAACGAACATCGACGTACTGTATCTCACCCTACTAATAATACCAGCTTCTTTAACACCACTAGCACTACAGCAACATTAGCATCATCACCACCACCGCCTGCCCCAATGCCCACGAAGACTACCACCACCAGCAACAACAACACATTGTATCAATGGGTATATAGAGATCCATCCGGCAATGTGCAGGGCCCGTTTACTGCTTTAGAGATGCAGGAATGGTTTGAAGCTGGCTACTTTGATCATGCATTGAACGTCAAGCGACAAGATGCGCCTTGTTTTGAGCCTCTTTCTGCTCTGATCAGAAGGGTCAATGATGCCAACACACCCTTTTTTGCGTCGTGGCCAACGAGCCAGCAAGACAATCGCAGTATGACGTCTCCCACCACCACCACCACCACCACCACCACCACCACCTCTGAATTCAGTTATTCTTTGCCATTTACTGCATTCAGAAGTGATCGAGCAGAGCCTGCACCGTTTGATCAGTTCCAGCATGCTGTACCCAACAAGCCCACCTTTAGCAGTTTGGCCATGGACAATGCCATGAGGGGCGATAAGAATATCACCACCAACAACAATATGTACATGTTCAGTGCAAACACCCCATCATCTCCATTTGGCAATAACGCACCTTTTGTTTCGCCCATGACTCGTGGTAGTCATCCATTACCCGGAAACAACTCTATTCGCACGCCTTTATCGCCTTGGGAGAGAGGACCAAGCGGTCATTCGTGGTTGGACAGTGGGAATGCCAACAACTTGCATCACCACAGACAACCCTCAGTGGAACCGTTGAATAGCCCTGGATTTGCAATGAATGAGTTTCAGCAGCAACAACAACAGCAGCAGCAGCAGGCCATCAGCCAGCAAATGGAGCAACAATACTTGAACATGTTGCGTCAAAATCAGCAGCAGCATTTGCAAATCCAACAGAGAATTTTACTACAACAACAGCAACAGCAACAGCAGCAACAACAACAAGACATGTTTATTCATCCAAGATTGGGCTTTGATCCAAGCAAAAACCTCTCATTACAGCAGCAACCAATGGCAATCAACACATTGAACAAAGGATGGAATTCTGTACCTGGAACACCTACTGTGGCTGATTCAGGGCACAATGTGTGGGGTTTGCCCAATCGTCTTCAACAGCAGCAGCAACAACCATTGACGCCTGCAGTGCTCGAATCTTTTCCGCTGTCCGTCTCGCCTCCGCCCTCGCGAACGGATGAAAAAGTAGAAACTGCAGTAAATGATCAACTAGCTGAAGCTCTGAAACAGCTGGATTTGACAGCTCCTCCATCCACGGAAAGACTGACATCCAAAGATATTCAAACAGAGGATGACACAGCATGTAAGTAGAGAGAGAGTCAGGATATCCATAAAGCCATTATAACAGAAATACTCATCTTTTAGCAGCTCCATCTCATCCTGCTCCTGCTTTTTGGACATCAGCTTCAGTACAGAAAAAGACACTACACGACATTCAGAAAGAAGAGGAGGAAAAGCAGACCAACCCTACTACACCGAGATTGAGCAATACATGGTCGTCTGTATCATCGGGAGCATCTCTTACTATCAGCCCTTCCTTCTCCACCAATACAAGCACATCACGTCTCTCAACCAAGCAGCAAAACAACCCTTGGGAAAAACCAATGGCACGTAGACAAAAACACCTGTCCATGACAGCCTCCATACCTCCCACTTCTCTCAAGGCCAACACCAACAACCAGCAGCAAACTTCTGCTAAAACGACCACTGCGTCAAGACATCCTACCATCAAACGTGAGCCTCGTGGCCCCAGTGAAGAATTCATCAAATGGTGCAAGCTGTCATTACGAAATCTGAATGCGGGTGTCAACGGCGACGAAATCCTGCAAATGCTGCTGAGCTTTCCAATGGACAATAGTTGTGCTGAAATCATACAAGACATCATTTATGCAAATTCATCGTCCATGGATGGACGTCGATTTGCAAGCGACTTCATGACACGCAGAAAGGCAGACATGGATGGTGAAAAGCTGAATGTGATATTGCCAACATCGTCTGCTGTTGCAACTCCCGAATTCAAGGTGGTCACCAAAAAGAACAAAAAGAAGCACCAACAGCAATCATAATAAAGGACTTTTTCACATGATATACGTATATACACAACACTCGATTTATTTTTTACAAAGCATAACTTGCAGAACTAAATGCATAGTCTTCATCCTCATCACCTTCGTCCGAGGATTTGGATGGACTGAGAAGACTTGAAGCATCAGCCGAATCACAAGGCACTAAATCCCACAACTGATTCTCATTGTCCTCGTATTTTCTCTCGTAAAGTAACACGACTGTACCTGCTTTGGTCCAGTTGCCCTATCAATGGATTAACGTCGTGCCAATGCGCCGAGCAATTCCCTCTATACTTACTCTGATGTCGAGGACAAGGTTGGGATTTGTTTGCGGGTATATAACACCATCCTCGCGATAATACCATCTCTGATTCTGTGCATCTTCAACCATCTTGCGTTTGTACTGGATGATTTGCTTGTCGCTTTCCAAAATACCACCCTGCACATCTAAAACTGTTTGAGATGTTTAATACTGGATTTTCCTTTGAATTGGCCATCTCCTCGCTTCAACTTTACCCATGCCTGAATTCTTATTGATGATGTAGCCGTGATCGTACATCCATAGTTGATTATCAATGTCCTTTGTCTTTTTGGGCCACACCACGACTTTGGCCGCTGCCTTTTAAGCGAAATCCCATTTCAGTTTCAAGCCAAAAAAAAAAAAAGCGTCCATTTTACATACCTTTAATGAATCCAAGTTAACATCAAGTACCATTTTATGTGAACATCTTGATTGAATATAAAACCAGCCTGAGGGAAAGTTACTCATTTTTTAATATATATATAGTGAAAAATGTATACAGAAGAAAAAGGGGCACAAAAAAATACAATCAGATTTAAATGCAATTTATACCGTCTACTGTCTTGTCACTTTTCACCACTGCTCCAATAAGCTTAGTTCAGTTCAGTCACTGGGTTTTCTTGGCTTTATTATTACCATTGAATAAACCAATAAGATGCAAAAAAGTGCAAAGCAAGTATGATGCACATTACTAGCCTGAATATTAATAACCCTCTGCTGAGTCTTGGTATCTTAAAATAGGATGGATTTCATTTATCAGTGAAATCATGATTGTATTTGCCGTTTAACACAACTATTGCTATTGCTATTGCCAGTCGCTCCAATGCCCAGAGGGGCAGGTTTTTGATACATCTTTCCCAGCCATTTTCTATAAACTTCTTGTTGCCTTGGTTCCAGCAATGTCGATCCAGTGTAATCGCTGCGATAATCGACTTGTATACCTTGGTATAAGCGTTTTGATTTAGGGAATACATATTCCCCTTGCTTGAAAATGGCATCATCGAGACCTTTCTCTGTCAAAAAAGATATTTGAAAAATACAAAAGAAATTTGTGGATTTCAGTTGGTGATTATAAACAGTTTTATGCATTTGATTTATTCTTATGATACAGTTCTAATCTTTTTACATTTTTGATTTTTGCATCATGACCTTCAATCTTTCATTAGCTTTACCCTCATCCTTTGAGTTGCGACTCCAGGGCACAATCAAACATTGATGTCTACCGTTTTATTCGTCAGCAATTCGATGTTTATACAAGATCCAATTCTTCTGGCATGTGTCTTACCTTGTGATGGCTAATATTTCACCTTGCTCGTTCCAGATCTCACCCGAGATATCAAATCTGCCATTGATAATGTGAGGAGCAACATAATGGCCTCGGATGGTCTTTCCAGTAGGCTTTCTCTTGAATTGCACCTCAAGCTGCATGGTAGGACACCACACAGGCCCATCTAATACAGCAGGACCAAGCATGGTAGGGGGAGTGATAAACATATCACACCAATAAGGAATACTCTTGAAATCAATAGGTCTTTCGTCCTTGAATCCCATGGTTTGTGTGACCTCTGGCTTTCCTGCTTCAGTGTCTGATCTGGGAAAGGTACGCATATCAAATGTTGTGTTGAGGAATTCGCCCATAAAGACATAGTTGTAAGGCTCTAAATGCTCGTCGGAAGGTGGTTGAGGGTTCTTGTGAAAGTGGGTAGGTCCCTTTTCGTTATCCATGTTGCCCATAGTGAAGATGCCTTGTACCTTGTCTTGCCATTCGGAAGGATCGTAACTCTCCAAGCTTGTTAATGGTTGCAAGTCCTTTCTTTGCTTCAAGATGGCACGCACTACACAATATCCTTTTCTGCTCATTTTCAGCTCGTCAATCTCCACAATCAAGTGTCCAGGAATAGTCTTGTTGAAGAAGAAACAGTTTAAAGCTACAGGATCGGTTTGGTACTTTTCAGCAAAGTGTCGAATAACACTATCGATGATGATTGCCATGACATAGCCGCCCTGAATACAGCAAAATGCTTAGTCTAAGCTCTCCAATACTGGCGCATCCATTTTACTTACGTTGGGTACATCGCCAATAGACCATTTCTATTCACATATCATGTTGGTCAATCAGAGCATTCTATATAGCAGAGACCAATCCCACTTACATTGCTTGCGACACCTGTAAAGATAAAAGTGTCTCGGTGTGATTTGCCCAAAAATGAGGTATTTGATGCAATGTCAAAGGGCGAGATGTTCTCTGTTGATTGAGTGACGGACATGGTATCTTTTATATGTATAATTGCAAAGAAAAAGAGACAAGAAGAGAACCATGAGAAAGAGGAGGGCCTCTTATTTAAAGCAAAAAAGAAATTCAGGCTGAATGTATTCCGCCCAACCAAGTTGTAATTCGATTTCTAATCACAATCATCATTTAAATGTACTTGTGCTACACAAGTGTAAATAATATTACATAAAACATCTGTCAAAACCAGCACTGTGGCAAAGTAAATTCTCGAGTCAATTCCCAAGCAACAAGCAGCAAAGCAGTCGTTTCACATGTATTCAATTGAGTTTTCATGTCAACAAGAAAGCTTATTCAAATGTCAAATATATCAAAATGTCATTTCTCACGCTTTTCAGAGGGAATTTAAACATTAATCAGCATGTTGGTCGGCTATGTGGTATATTTAAATCCTCGCTATATTTACACACTTGAAGAATGGTGGATTTATTATTGAATCAAGACGACTAGCAATACCGCTATGTACTATTGCTGCTGCTGCTGCTCATAGATCAAAGATACACTATTCACAGATTACCTGGATCTTTAAAAAGAAAAATAATTATGATAAACATCAATTAACGTTGTATATTCATGCAACTTGCTCTATTTCGTGATGGGTTTATGGTGATCCATTGATACATCAGAGACAATTGACAAAGACTCAATCAACCAGCACAGTGTGTCTTGAGCTGGAGATTTCATCTGTAAACTTAAGAAGCCAAGAAAACCTACTGTTACAAATCACATCAATCACATATATTTTATAAGGGTCATGCTATTTGCACAACGCACAATTACTTCCTGCACAACTTTAAAATTGGATTTTGCAAGTCATTGTTAATTTCGACTATAAAACAGCTTCTATAAATTTGTAATATGTCTTCTGTAATAGATAGCAATAGATATAAATTGGATTTATGTATTTACCATGCGTAAAACGGATTATACTAATAACGTCTGACTGAATTAAAAGTTGAATTCAGAGAAGGTTTTAAACCAGTTTCCAACACAAGAACTAATAGAATTTCCATTAAAAATAGAGTATATTATACAAGGAATTTATTATATTTGAGATTCTAAAGCATTTAGAGACGAAAATCCAATTTTAAAGTTGTGCAGGAAGTAATTGTGCGTTGTACAACAAATAGCAATATCCTATTTACAATACATATACAAAGTGTATTTCGTCTTCTTATCAGAGACAGATACTCGTCTCAAGTGATAGTTAGATGAAGAAATATAAGAGAGTGGGGGCGATTAGGTGGGTGCAATCCCCATGGACTTGGCAGTGGCCCTTATCTTGGCTCGAACAGCAGTTTTTTTGACGATGTTTTTGACCTGGAGCATGTTCCTCAAGATGGCTGGTAATGTTATGGCACCTTGTAAGTTGTTGCAGATGTTGACGGACGACAATTCTGCCATGCGGTAGATGTGGGGATAGGCAAGGTCCATCTTGTATGTATGCATAGTGTATCCTTTTAGCATGACAGTACAAACAACAGGGTCTTTCACACCTCTTCTGATCAATGAGTTTGTCATCCACTGCATTTCTTTACCAGTTTTCACCTGATCGGATTCTGTGAGATTGTTGCTGCCTTTGCTGGAGGGTACCTTGAGCTCTGAGATTGCTAGGTCATAACGGTCTTGACTATGTGTAATGGAAACGATATAGTCTGGCTTGTACTTGTCACTGTCTTGTAGGTATCCGTTGGCCCATTGGTAAGAAAGCAGGGCATCAGATTGGAATACTGCTTCAAAAATGCTGGAGACAATATTGTGGGGATATGAGTCTTCAAGACTCATGTTTGGCGATCTGTTGCAGAAGTTTAGTGCCAGTTTGTGAAGGATGTTGACAGCAATCAGTTCATCTTTGTTGTTGTTTTCAAAAGAAGCCAATGGTGATACCTTGGTTCTTCATCCTATCCGTGAAAGTGGTGGAGGCATTCGACAGCTTATCAGCCCATATGAGAATATTGGTGCTTAATTCAATACTACCATCGTCCTTGCGTAGCACATCTTGGATTTCATCACACAGTAGCTCTGCATTCTTGCCATATTCATCATCTTCATTGTAAATATCAAAGTATTTGAGCACTGATTCGTCGCGGGCCAGGGTGAACAAGTAAATGTCGTTAACGGCAAGCAGGCGCAAGTCTGACATATTTCTAGCAGAGGTTTTCATCGACATGTCACGGAACCCCACCTGTGCTGTATATTCATCTGTGTCTGGAAGCAGCAACACACAGTGAGTGATGTATCCATTTATCAGCTTCATCCACCTACCAAATACAGCAGCATCTATACCTCATGCAACGAGTATGCATCATGAGCACCGTATACCTAAGTTTTTCGCCAAAGCGAAAGCGAATCCCCATTGCGAGAGGTGTCACCAACAACCAGGTTCATCCTGCCATTCACTGCAGAGTACTAGGAAAATTACGTCTATTATCAGTATTAAAACTCTGATTGTAGGTTTATGCGTGGCGAATGGACTCTGTGGACGGTTGATAAAACCAAATGATGTACTTTACCTATTCGCATTCATCGTCTTGGACATGTTTTAAAGCTTCAACTAATAACTAAGCGCAACGTTAGAAACCAGCAGGAAACTGGTACGAACAACCAAATTGAGCCAAGCTACTGTTTCTGATGCGTAGAGCATGCGTTCTGTACGTGCAGAGCACATACACATGCTTCCTTAAGCAAAACAAGCAATTAGAAAAGTGAGGAAAGTAAAGGAAGTAAGGAAAAAGAAAAGGGAAAAGAGGGTACGCTTTTTCAATTCAAGTGTTAGTTATATCAACTCTACCAAGTGAGCAGATCGTACAATGCCGCGTATTCAATGTGGGGGATTTTAATGAATACACGTAATGCTTTGCTATCTCGATTTATTTAGAAGATTTTGTCGGTTTCGATAAATTGCTATATTTACACTTGAAGGATGGTGGATTTATTATTGAATCAACTTTTAACTAGCACTACCACTACTATTGCTGCTGCTACTGCTGCTGTTATTTGTAGTCATCATGAGGATACCGGTGCCTGGTAATGAGGATGCTGCATTTCTGTACCCCAACGTGGATCCATGTTCCGATGAATACAGTGATTGTTGGTCATAATAGCGAGGTTTCTTTAACTGATCATCCGAGATGGTGGAAGCAATGAGCGCCTCTGTTCGTTGCCGTTTTTTGATCACATCTGTCTTCATTGAAAGTGGTCGCTTTTCATTATGCAGTTTCAAGCTTTTTTTTTGTGCATGTGTTAATTCAGAGTGTCCATTGTATACTTGTCTCTAAAGTGTGATACTTACTATAAACCGCATGCGTTACATAAAGGGGCTCCTTCTATATCCCGTCGCCATAGTGGCGTTTTGACAGTTCCGCAATTGGAACACACCGTCTGTGAATCCGTACTTTGTTGTTGTTGTTGCGCTTGCTTTTCGGTATCGTCCTTGTGCTTTTCCGGATTGACATCTTCCATGGGATCATCGGATTCATGCCTTGTTGTTCCTGCAGCCGGTTTTAAATGCTTTGGCCTAGGTGCGTTGTGTAATTTGAGACTATGGAAAATGATGAGCATGTGTGTCATGTTCAAGACTAGAGAAATTCTAGTAAACTTACTATAATCCACAAGCATTGCAAAGAACTTTATCATCGGCAGATCGCCTCCAAAGTGGTGTCGAGGTGGCATCGCAGTTGCTGCACACGGGAGACTTTTCCTCTGTGGTAGCGACAGAAGAAGAGGGCGAAGAAGATGCGGTGGATGTTGATGTAGAGGTGTGGTATTTCTTTTTAGCAGGCACTGACGCTGGTGTTGGTGTTAGAGAATTGTTGCAGGGATTCAACTGAAACGTATTATAATAATGTTGCGGGTTGCTATTCGATGTAGTCGTTGTTGTTGGTGGTTTCACAAACTTGTTGCTATTGTTTGGTATAAAGCTTAAAGGCGAAGAAGTGTATGGTGTTTGTTGTTGATGTTGCTGCAATGATGATGATGGTCGTGGCGGCGCCGCCATTGCAGGTGGGCGTCTGTTTGCAGGTGACAGTAATCTCTCTGCAGAAGCGAGTGTTTGTGGCGGTAATGTAGCTAGTAGTTTGTTGTGGAGTGTCGCATTCGGTAATGTCGTTAATGCAGCAGCCGTTGCAGCGGCAGCAGCAGCAACGTAAGCAGCATTATTGAAATCAACGACTAGATTTTGCTGTGCGTGTTGTTGATAAGGCTGTTGTGAGGGTGTCTGTGATTGCATGTGCTGATAGTTTGGCATGTCGGTATTCACATCGGCAGGCATTGTCAATGAAGGAATCTCGAGGTGATCTCCAAACAAAGAGTGAATCCCAGAAATGGGGTCCATGAATAAATTAGAATTTGCATAGTGGTTGGTCAGTGGTTGTGATACGGCGGCAGCAGCAGCAGGTGTTGAAGTATAAGGCATAGCGTTGGCAGTGGAAGAAGCAGAGTAAGTATTCACATTTACTTGATTGGGAGAGTACATTTCGTTATTCGGTAACCATGGTGATGTATTCGTGGTACTAGTAGTGTTTGTCTGTTGTTTCTCGTTGGCTGATGTTGTCGTCGATGCTGCTGGAGCATTGGTATCCATAAAGTCCTGCATGCCAAAAGGGAAAATATCCTTCAATTCAATCATCAAATCACCCTCTTGATCAGAAGTGAATTGATTCAGTATGAAATTTTCAGTTGCAACAGGCTTAATTTCGTCCAGACTATAATCTAAAACTGACTCTGGTGTTTCATCAACGTTGGATTGTTGCTGCTGCTGCTGCTGCTGTTGCTTTAATGGTTTTGTTGGTTCGAGCTCTTTCTCCATCTCCATCTGCTGTGTGGTCTTTTTGGACCATTTCTGATACTTATGGCTGGATTTGACGTCATTGCTAACAAGAACGTTTTGTATAAACCATAGTCTCCAAGACAAATTCTCGAGCCTAGAACCATTTTCAAGCGAATCTTTTACTTTGGTGCACACTCGCCATGTTTTCGATAATTCGTCCTGGTCGAGATTGGAGAATGGTAAAAACGACTCGTTTCCTTCTATTTTCAATACGATGGGTGGCATGTTTCTTTGCGGGGGAGTTGTTGTTGGTGTTGTTATTGTTTAGAATGTGTAGAAGAAAGAGAGAAAAAAAGAAAAAAAAGACCAAGCAGACTGGAAAAATAATGGAAAGATGGCGGGTAAATGTTTATGGAAATGTACAGCAACAAATAGTTTACGAAATAAACACTTTTTTGAGAACATCCATTGTGAACACATCTCCCGTTCTGGGACAAGTGATTTTACCATCCATTTTTGCCGCCATGTCTTGCAAAGCCTACAAAAAACCAGGTGTGAGTCTTTAATATGCACGCCTCGCTGGCAACATGTCACTTTACATTAAAACTGTACACTGTTCCATTCGGCAACAACATGGGAGGGTTGTCTTCATTCATAATCTTGCCGCTGATGCGACAAACAATCGTGGAATTCACATGGTGGCTCAGCGGTAGTTTCTCTGCCAAGCTGCCGAGTGTCTGGTTGTCGCAAATGGGGCAATTGACGTTTTGATTTTCATGCTCGTAGCACTGTGGTGTCTTGAGTGCTGATAGGCCGGCTTGCAAAGTGATGGACAGCAGAGGATGCGAGGTGAGCGAGCACAGAGCGTAAAAGTCTGCTCTGAACTGGTCAATCAGCTCCTGCCAGCGACTTGGATCGTACATGTCCTTGTACGGCTGACATTGGGTGTCGCTTTTGTATGCCAGCAATCCCATTGCCTGTCCAATGCGCTTCTCCTCGGTCGTCTTCCACGGCGTCAAGTACTTGTTGGCATAGGCAATGGCGTCCAGTCCTCTCGATGATCTTGCTAGTTCAATGTGCTCTTGCAGTCTCAGGTTGAACTCCAATGTACTCTTCATCTTTCTCAAGCTGGACTTGTTCTCGCTGCACCACGACAAGCATTCTTTGCAGCTGTGGTTTCTTAATGCTTGCTCGATTTTCTCGGATTGAGCAAACAGCTGAATATCCACCATATCCTTTACGAAATAAATGTGAATATACCAGTGCACACACAGCCCAAAATACCAACCTCGATGCCACCCTCTTCAGCGACTCTCTTGGCTGATTTTGTCATGCCTTCTCGAAGCAAGTAATCCACAATGACTCTGTCCAATCTCGTCTTGTTCCATGCAGTGAATTCAGGTGCTCTGGGAGAAGTAACGTTCTCTATCTGCCTCAGGTTCTGGATTCTCTTTTCAATGCGTGTCGTGTGGGCCAGTTCCTCGCTCTTTGCTTTTTGCAACTGGCGTGATAAAATGCGTTTCTATCTTAGTCTCTCTCTCTCTCTCTCTCTCTCTCTTTGGTGTGTGTGTGTGTTTACCTTGCGAGTCAGTTTGTCTACTTGCTTTAATAGGTCTTCAATGACAGCGCTTGCTTTCTCGGGCGATAAAGAGGCGTCTCGCATACAGCGCTCAATCTTGTCGTGCAGAGATGTCAGTTCCTTTTCAATGTATTTATGCTGATATCGGAAGGATTTACGAAGTTGCTCGTAAGGCACCTGTGCTACATGTTATTATTTCCGATGCGCCATGCCACATGAGGGATACTCACTTTGATGAGCGAGGGCTCCAGCTCTATGATTTGGTCAGGTTTGATGGTGTTCATCCAAGGTGCAAAGAAAAAGGAATAATAGAAAAAAAGAAATGGGAAATGCGACAGAAGAGAGCAGGATTTCAATCATGCTGCTGCTGCTGCAACAACACCGACAAGAGTCACGAGCCTTTGTGAGAGATATCCGGGTTCATTAGACCCACAATGATGTAGTTTACCTTTTTTTCTTTCTTTTTTTTTAAACAATTTAAACATGGTGGATAAAGCACAAAGACCAGTAGTCAAGCCTCAAGCAGCGTCGGTAAGAAGCACCACATCTCGCTCTGCAAACAACTGCTGATGACTCCTCTTGTAGACTGCCAATGATCAAGACAAACGAAAGCTTGAAATGATTCAACTAGAAACCCGTTACAAGTCCTCGTTCAGACTTGTCAGGTAACCCACTTTCATCCGCCCGTGCCCTGGGAAACAGACGCTCATCTTGAACCCCAATGTGTAGCGAGAACAAGGACGAGACCATCGTCCGACTTGCCATCAAGCCCTCAGATCCAGATTTCCCTTACGAAATAGACGCACTTCAATTGCAATTAACGATACCAAGAGACTATCCCAAAGACTCATGCAAGGTGCAAGTGTTGAACTCTGATATCCCCAAGGGATTTGCCATGTAAGTTGTTCATGACACGAGACGTGCCTTTCCCCTCCTTATGCGCTGTGATTGACATAAGACACTAGTAATTTGGAAAAGGGATATATTGCTCGAGTGGCATCGTCCACAGCACACCAAACACTGGTCAGACAAATGAATTGGCTCGACCGCAACATGGAGAGTCTATTGCAGCAAGCACCTGCACCCACAGTGAGATTCATTGCGCACAACAAGGAGCCAACATCCACCACCACCACCGCAGTAGCCGCAGCATCACCGCAGCAGCAGCAACCAGTTAAACACTTTATTGATGCTACTGCTGAACCAATCAGCAGTGCAAATATCAAATTACCCACCACTTCCACTGCGAGACAATTTGAAGCGAGTGCTGCTTCTTCATCCTCATCCTCCTCCTCAAAACCTATTCCCGCCAAAGTCAACAGCAACAGCAAACCAGTACAAGTGGAGAAACCCAAGCCTGTCGTGGATACAACAGCTCCCAAAAAGCAGTATAGCGCTAAAGAGCTATCGCAAGCTGACAAGAGACGAAAGCATGAATTTAGACAGCTCCAGACTCGATTTTGTGATACTTTTAGAACGGTGAGGTATGTGATTTCGAGCTTAAAATGAGAGGGGAAGGGGTACACCATGATTGACTCGGCACATCTGCAGAACCACCGCCAAAGAAACCATCGCCACGCTTGTCATGACCATCAATGACGACGATTTCACGCATGAACAACTGGTTGGAGGAAAAGAATTGTATATAAAGTACCATGTGCCTGCGCTATATCCCCTCGAATCCTGCTCCATTGAAATCGACAACAAGAAGCTGGATAGAACAAGAGCAACTTGGATTTCGCAGGGATTCCAAGAGCACGTTGCGAACGGGGATTACACCTTGTTTGAGAATTTGAACTGGCTCAATCGCAACATAGAGCTCTTATTGAGCACACCACCCACGCAAAAGACAGAAGAGCAAGCGGAAGCAGACAGTATTGCAGCAGCGCAACAAAAGGACCTGAAGCCACCTGTCAAAGCAGCACAACAGCAGCCTGCCTTGTCCATTGCAGCACCCGAGTTTACGCCTCAGCAGCAGTCAAAACCAGCCGACACCAAAAAGAAGACGTCCTTGTTTGATGAAGCCAGTGATATCAAAAAGAACAAGGTGATTATAGTGAATGATCCCAGTCTAGTGATCGAGCAAGCAGACGAAGAGGAAGTGGAGGTGGAGCTAGCAGAGGGCGAGGACGACTACCACCGTCATTTGGAGGATCAGCAGCAAGAAGCAGGCGAAAAGACTGTGGTGGGCCTCGCTCAGCCTGTTGTTCGCAGAGGTACAGAGATCAGACTTGTGGATCCCAAGCTGGAGAACATTTCCTTGTTCCGTTGCGCTCTGCTCCATATCATGGTGAAGTGTGCTAGGTGCAAAGACACTGTTGAAGTGGAGAACATCAAGCCCGAGCAAGAAGACAAGCAAGCAGCCTCTTCTTCTTCTTCTTCCTCGTCAAAGCAGCCTCCTCCTAAAACGGAGCGATGGATGTCGTGTCCAACCTGTTCATCTGTATTGGGCATCAAATTTCTTGGAGGTAAGCACAATACCACATATTTAGTGCTATAGTTTGTAACGGGTGTCATTGTATAGAACTTGTGCATCAGGGCGCATTATCAGTGGGTCTTTTGCAGCTAGCTGGATGTACACCCTATGATATCTTACCGTCGGCATATATTGGCACTTGCGGATCTTGTATGGCGGATATGGCATCGACGGTTCGGTTATCGCCTCATGATCCACCCCGTACCTTGAACTGCTTTTCCTGTCATGCAAAAATGACGTGTGGCCTAGGCGATTACAAATTTGTCAAGATTGGCAGCGAGGGAGGTGAACGACTGATAGCCAACGAGGAGCAAGTCATGAAGCTCAAGAAGAAGAAAAAGTCGAGAGAAGACCCCTTGACCATTGGAGAGCCTTTGCCCGACCAAGGCACCTGTTCACATTACCGCAAATCCAAGCGATGGTTCCGATTCTCGTGCTGCAGCAAGCTGTACCCTTGTGACATTTGCCATGACGGGCACGAAGACCATAGCTACGACTATGCCAAGAAGCATGTGTGTGGATTGTGTTCCAGAGAGCAGACCATTGTGAGCGGCAAGCCTTGCGTGTGCGGACACGAATTTGAAAAGGCACCGCAAAAGCAAGCCTTCTGGGAAGGTGGTAAAGGCATTAGAAACAAGAGTGTCATGAGCCGAAAGGTAAGGAGTATATGTGTGTTGCTGCTGCTGCAATAGCGTTATTCAACTCTTTACAGGACCCGCACAAACACAAGGGATTGGGAAAAACCACCTCCAAGAAACAAGATAGAGTGGGTGTTGCTGGTAAAGAACGTCATCAAACTGAACCCTCTTCTTCGTCCTAGAGATCTGCTCTGATAAAGCGGCATTTTGGTTTTAGAAATTAAACTTTCTATTTCCATCTTTTTTACCATCTTACATGTCAACAAGCTATTATTGTACAAGTCGATTTGACATGTGTGTGTGTGTGTGTGTGTGTGATTAAAATCAGCCTTCAAAGCTCTTGTTTTCTTTTTTGCCTGCGATACCATTTTCTTTTTCTGCCTGTTTTCATGCAAATTGACAACATATTTCGTTTTCACAAGTTTTCTGCCCTTTAAAATATGTTTATGGAAAAAGAGAAATTTCAATTTTGAGATCTCACACATTCCCGCACATCAAACATCACATTTCATGTATAAATTCTACATATTTCGACCATTCTCTCTCTCTCTTTTCTTCTTCTCTCTACATTCTGAATAAAACAAAAAAATGACAAACGACACAACAGCGTCTCTAAGCCCAACCATCTCCTCGTACAACGATGTCCATCCATTGACGCCTACTCCAGCAATGACAATCAGCAACACAAACAGCACTGCCAATTCGCCAGCAGGCTCTCTGCCATCTTCTCCTCCGCTCTCTTCTCAGCAGCAGCAGCAGCAGCAGCAGCAGCAGCAGCAACAAGACGATGTAACAACGATATTCGTGGTCGGATTCCCAGACGACATGCAGGAAAGAGAGTTCCAAAACATGTTTGTATTTGCAAAGGGGTTTGAAGCTGCGTCTTTGAAATGGCATTGCAAAGATCAGCAAGACGATCAGGACTTTTACAGCATGTTGAACAGCTTAAGCAAGAAACAAATGGTAAGTGAGGGTTTTGCAAGCACTGATGATTAGACACTGACGCCTTGCCCCCCTCAGATTGGCTTTGCAAGATTCAGCACTCGACAAGAAGCCATGGATGCTGCGATGGAAATGAATGGTAAACGGGTAGATGTTGAAAAGGGATGTATTTTAAAAGCGGAAATGGCCAAAAAGAACCTGCACATCAAGCGCAATTCCATCGTGCCATCCACCAGCAGTGCTATCAATAGCAACAGCTTGATGCCTTCTTCTGCCGTGTTGCTTCCCGAACCAGCCTCGTCCAGCTCCCCCATGTCGATCATGTCCCGAAGACTGAGCCAACCGCAACACCAGCACAACGACCTGTTTCCAACATCACAGCCTTCTGCTACTGCCGGTGCTCGCTATGAATCATTCTCTCCTCTGCCAAGCGATCTGCTGTCTCCAGGAGATTACAAGAATGACCCTTTCTTGGACGAGGCCCTCGTGACAACAACACCCAATACGCCCTTGTTCAGTGATTCCCTGTTTGGCCTTCGTTCTCAATCCTTTGATGGCCGAAACGGAAACCCGACTACGACGCACCGCAGTGGTAACAGCATGATCAACAACAGCAACAGCAACACAAACGATACGGCTCAGTTCCATCTGTTTTCCAAGTCGTTCAACACAAATGAGCTGGACACCGACCCCTTTAGCTACCTGTCGAAATCAACGCCTGTGCCCCACCATGAATTTGCGTTTTCCATCAACAACAGCACCTTTTTTGGAGAGGATTTGCTCAGCGTCAACAGAAAAGGCTCATTACAACCTTCCTCGCCCAACATTGAGCGTTCTGCTAGCATCTCTTCTGCTTCCATCCGTTCCGCCAGCAATCCAGCCGACCAGAATCCGCCCTGCAACACGCTTTACGTTGGCAATTTGCCACCTGCTACCAGCGAAGATGAATTGCGTTCCTTGTTCTCTACTTGCGAGGGATACAAGCGCATGTGTTTCCGTCAGAAGCCTCAGGGCCCCATGTGCTTTGTAGAGTTTGAAGACGTGGTATATGCCACTCAGGCCATGAGCCAGCACCAAGGCCACGTCTTGTCCAATTCCGTCAAAGGTGGCATTCGACTCTCGTACTCAAAGAACCCACTCTTCATCAAGCCGAACAAGGACACAAACAGCACTGCATTTAGCTTCAAGCAAATGGGAACTGCTCTCTTGGCCGAGCTCTAAAAAAAAATCCAAGCATATCTTTTATATTACATACTACACACACACACACATAGCATTCCTAGCAATTCAGTTCATTTAATGCATCTTGTTTCTTTTTTTTTTTTTTAACTAAATAGTTTGTTATCCTTTTATCATGGCATTTGCATTTCTTTCTTATTAAACTTTCCTTTAAAATCATTACATTTTCCGGTTTTGTTTCACCCCTGATGGAGGATGATGGTATTGGAAGTTCTTTTCTGTTTTTGAATCCAAATGTCTAAATCAAGAGATCAATATGCCTGGAAAATTAGAGTTTTCAGGGTGTTTCACTGGCTGAGCCATTCATGAAGGGTCTGGATCCGTCAATTGGGAATTCAGCATGTTCGGTATGATGTCCGTTATCAAATACAAGAAAAGTTTTTACTGACAAAATGGCATGAAGCTGAATAGAGGAGGGTATTAGAAGCTAAAGGTACAAGTAGGATAAGAAGTGATGTCTAGTTGCCGAAGCAAGAGATTTCCATGCAAGGTGCCATAGTCGATTTGTACAGCATGACTATAATAAAGACATGCCGTCAACTCTGATAACTTGAGCGACATGAGAAGGCGCTCAAGCATTGTCACTCTACACAAATCGCGATATCCTCTGCTTGCTCCCCCACAGAAAGACAGCTTGACGGCTTGATTTGGTAAAGCCGGGAAGCAAGCCCACATCAACAAAGCGCAGAGACGGAAATTTCGGCTTCCCCCTTTTTGTAAGGTACATTAAATCTGTCCTGCTGATACCAACTGTATACCAAATCTTAAAGTGAGCACGCACACACCATTTTACTCTCGAAAAAAAAAAAGAGCACAGCTTTTTATTCTTTGTTTCTCCTTTGTCATTCACATTTACACTTGATACCCACAAAATGTTGTTTCATACAATACCCAAGCACATTGATAACTCACTGGAGGTTTGTCCATGTACTGACAGCTAAGCATGTGTAGACTTGCAACTCATACGCACTTGGTAGTATCTCGAATACGACCAACTCAATGAAATGTCGTTGGCAGACATCATTGATATATGCAGAGAAAGAAACCTTCCGACTGAAGGCAAGAAATCACAGCTCATCAGCGATCTGTTGTTTTGGGTGAGAATGTCTACTATATACATGTGTGTTTGTAAGCAGGCACTGATGTGTATATATAGCGAGACCACACTCGACCTATACCAGCGCCATCAACACCTCGTCTTGGCTCTCTGTCAGATCAGCAGCAGGATATGAACTCATTCCTATTGCAACAGCACCAAGCAGAAAGAAGGCAGCTGAATTCAACAGAGTTTTCCCAGTTGTTCCTTGATGATGATTCCGCCGCCAACTTGAGCATCCCTTTTTCTGATTTGATTTACGGTAAAAAGATTGGCAGTGGAGGCTTTAAGGATTGCTACGAAGGTAAGATGGGTGGTTTTCAGGAGCGTGCCTGGATGTTGATTTCATTTTGTTGTACTAGGCTATTACAAAGGGGTAAATAAACTGCATGAATAACGCTACATGATGACATTTATTTACAGCATGTCGATAGGAAGTCGTGGCTATTGGAGAACTACGGTTGACGCATTTCAGCGAAATCGACTTGGCAGAGGTGAAACATGAAATCAACGTATTAAAGTACAGTTCAAAAAAGAGGCCATGTGATGGGAGTTGATCATTCACACAAACAACATCAATAGACAGCTGCGACATGAAAATGTGATTAAGTTTATAGGCGTTTGTACTCATCCAAGTCATCTGTGCATTGTAACTGAAATCTGTGCAAAGGGGGATTTATTCGATGTGATTCGCAACTATCCAAGACCTAGCTTTGCACAGCAGATTATGCACATGTATGATATTGCGCTGGGTGTGTCTTATTTACATACCAGGAGACCGTCTATCATACATCGAGTAAGTTGTCAACTTGCTGTGCTGTGCTTGTGATCATGTTTACTAACTGCGTAATAGGATTTAAAGTCTATGAATATTTTGGTAAGGGAGCAACTGCTTAAACTTTGCTTGTGATTGACTCCAACACTCTGGACATGTAGATATCCAAGGACGATAAAGCCAAAATCAATGATTTTGGTCTGGCTCGTATTAGGCCCAAAGCCAACACATTAATGCACACGCAGTGTGGAACACCAAATTGGCAAGGTATAGTAGCTTGGGAAAGATGGCATGTCTAGAATGAATCTAATTGTTTTGCATTTAGCACCTGAATTTTGGTCTTCAAATCCAAGTTATTCTGAAAAGGTAGGTACCAGCAAGTGCGTGCATGCCACAATACCACATCACTGACTCTATTTCTATTTTCTTTACAGGTGGATGTGTATGCATGCGGCTTGATCTTTTGGGAAATACTGACTTGGGGCATGTATGGATATCCTTACCAAAGTAAGTACTACTACACATCGCCGCCTAGTACACTATTGACAAATAGGACTAGATTTGGCTGAACATGCCTTGTATGTTGCCGTCAAAGATCATGATATTCGACCCCCTATATCAAAGTTGACAAACCTATACCCTCGCAATCTACTGGTCCTCATCATGGAAATGTGGGAAACCGATCCATCATTGGTACGTAACATACACGGCACTGTGAAAGCTATATGCTCACCCAACATCTCTTACAATAGCGGCCCTCCATGACACATGTAGTTGAAAGATTATCCACCTATTTATTATAAAAAAGAAAAAAAGTACCCACAAAGAAAGAGAATAAATGAATATTTTATTATTGATCCGTGCTTCTTTTTTTCTGTTTTTGCATGATGAAATGTAATGTGGCACACTGTAAACTCTTTTTTGCCCTGAATGTCGGTAGCCCATTTTAACGTTTAATACTTGAACTTCTGCGTCTGGAGAGTGATCTGCTGTATGATCTCGATCTACTTCTTCTGATGGGGGATCTACTGCGTCGAATGGATCTACTTCTTCTGATGGGAGATCGGCTGCGTCTGATGGATCTATTGCGTCTAATAGGAGATCTGCTTCTTCGGATGGGTGATCTGCTACGACGAATAGATCTGCTACGTCTGATGGGTGATCTGCTGCGTCTGATGGGTGATCTGCTACGACTGATGCTAGGGCTACGACTCAAACTTCTAGAGTAACTTCTACTACGAGAATAACTGCGTCCACGAGAGTAACTGCGTCTGCTGCGAGAGTAGGATCGTCTTCTTCCACGAGAAAAGCTGCGACTGGGAGATCTAGAGCGAGAATAAGAGTAGCGTCTTCCACGTCGTATAGGCGATCTGGAAGGTGAACGAGAATAGCGTCTTCCTCTGTCTCTGCCGCCTCCATATCGATCTCCACGACGGTTTACTGGAGGTGGTGGGCCACGATTGTTGGCTTTTCTGTATGGAGGTGGAGAATAACGAGCTAAGACAAGATATAATTAAACCAACTGCACACACGTTGATAGGCTCCATTTCTCTTACCTCTGCGTGGCGAAGGTGATCTCTCGCGGTATTTGGGAGCTACAACACACACGATTCTCTTGCCATCCAATTGTGCCTGTCATTGTGGAATGTGAGATTTTGCATTAACTACACAAACAACTGAATTGCAATGGCTTACATTATCCATATAGCTGATAGCCTTGTCAGCGTCCTCTTGCGTCTCAAAATCAATGTATGCTTTTCCCTTGTTTGTATTCACTAATTTACAAAATGTTGCATTTTCCGTTAAATCCCGTTTAATGTGTTTAAGTGGCATTCACTTACAGAGCTTGTTGATGGGGAACTCGAGGCTCTTGATCTTGCCAAACTCACTGAATATCTCTCTGACATGATCTTCTTTGACATTTCGCGTCAAATTAGTGACGAGAATAGAATGAAGATGCTCTGGGCTTGCTGAACGAGAGCGAGAGCGACTACGACGAATAGGTGAACGCGAGCGACTTTTGGGTGAACGAGGAGAGGGTGATCTTGAATATGCAGATCTTGGAGAAGCCCTGTTAAAACAAGTTAATATGTGTCATTCGACTTGGCATGGTTTGAGAAACCTACATTTTATCAATGTATTTTGGTGAGAAGGGCAAACTTGAAGAAAAAAAAAGTCTGCTATGAAGATTGGAGAATCTTGTCGGTTCACAACACGCTTTAATGTGACGTGAATTGACATGAGAAGTTTGAGCAGTTGCCCAGGAGACTCAACAAGGAGTCACTACAATGTGCCTTTAATCGCATGAAAGTAAATTCATAAACATCATTGAAACCACCCTGCTACGTTTTACAAAAAGAAAGTGGTTTAATCTGACATGCCGATCTACAGAATCAAAAAAGCTATTGTCAATAGCCTCCTTGACGCAAATTTTGGACGAGATACTTCACTACTATACCGCATATAAGCGACAATATCATTTCATGATTTACTTGAAGAGGATGTTGGCATGGCAACAACGATAGACTGACATTGTTGTTAGATGAAATGTTATGAAAACGTTTTCTTTGAAAGGCATATTAAATAAAAATACGCTGTCAGCTTCCAGATGCCCTCAAAAGATTTTTGATAGGATTAGTGGTTATTTCTACAATATTGCGATTATGCAAATCTTCAATCCACTTTTACATTCATTACTAAGAAATGCTGCCAAAAATTGAATATATGTTGGCACTAAAAAGATTTACTGTTTCAATCAACAATCATTTGCATGTACATAGAGCTCAATGGCTCAAGCAATAAAAACCCGTCTAGATGAATGTCTATCCGTGGTGTTAATGACAACTTTACTCTTACTTGTTTTGGCCAATGTTACTGATGTTTTATTCAGAGTAATATTCAATACATAAACACTGTAAAGAAGAGTCGAACTGATGTATTTGACATGATTTGATGTAGTAGCCTTGACAGTTTAAGGTGTGATGTTTTCTATTGAAATGCAAATAATACTATGTAATATCCATGCAATACACTCTGCAACTAAAAGCATCAGAAAACAATTCAAAAGCGTAAATCAACAGACTATCACACATGATGACCATCCAAATAACGGTGATGGAATACAATAATGAGATCACCAGCGTTTCATTATTCCAACGATGTCCGAGATGAGAGTGCAATTAATTTCAGAATCTTTAAACCAATCTTTATGTACCAATCTTTATGTGAATTCGAACTCTCAATTAACAGTTTCAAATCTCATGAACTAGAATTAGAAGTATTTCATAAATTTTGTTTTCAATTGAGGTTGCTAATACTTTATACTAATTTCTTCTAAAGAAAAAAATTTGAGCTCTTTTTATTGCGGCTGCTTTTTAACATAAGGAATTTCCAAAAAAAGATATCAAGAAAATTTCAAACTCCGTTTGCGTTTTAGTGTTCCGATTTGGAACCCCGCTCCTGCGCTGATCACGCCAGTGCAATTGGATGGATTGTAGCTAGCATGGTTGTTGAG
>JAXQGS010000109.1:0-38297 GCA_037040325.1 Mucor sp. M7501 | reverse complement strand
AAAAAAAAAAAAAAAAAAAAAAGAGATCATCCAAAAGGAAAATGGCACTATAGTTGTGCGATGACACAAGAAGCAAGATAGGCTTTTCATTGGTGATCCATGTTGAAATCATTCGTCCATGTGCCCCCCCTTTTTTTTTGATGATTCAAGTTACACATGGACGCACAAACACAAACACCACAGAACTTGTTTATTAGAAATACATGATTTTTTTTTATTGATCGTAAGGATGATAAAGTACAATGGATTCTATATTGGTTTTGGCGGTATCGTACAAGAGGGATGATTTGAAATTTACTAATGGAAGCAGGTTATTTTTCTCTATGATAACGTTGCTTTGATAATGATGATGATGCTGGTATAATACAGTAGGGAAGCTTTTGCTTCTAAATCCCAATCTAATTCGTTTATATTTAATAGCAGTTGCAGTAGTAGTAGTAGTAGCAGCAGCAGCAATGGTGGGTGATGGTGTAGTCGTCGTCGTCGTAGTGGATGTAGCTCTAATGTCGCTGCTCACTCTTCTAATGGTGGCGGCGGCGGCGGCGGATACAGGTGATTGTTTGGGCTGGTCTAGACGTTCCCATTGAGCACGATTTGCACCGAGAAAGTCGACGAATACATGTGATTTGGGCAATAAGCTGACCAGAGACTCGAAATAGGGCAGAATGAGTTGACCAAACTTTAAGCTGATGGATGGCTGTGAACAGACCTCACGATCCATGCCTGGTGATATCGTCATCTTTCTCTTTCTCTCTTCGTCGCCCTGAGAAAAGAATTCCTGGACAATCAAATCAGACCATTGTTTAGAGATCACCCAGGGGCGCGCCATATTGCTGATATC
Organism: Mucor sp. M7501; assembly: GCA_037040325.1. Taxonomy (NCBI): domain Eukaryota; kingdom Fungi; phylum Mucoromycota; class Mucoromycetes; order Mucorales; family Mucoraceae; genus Mucor; species Mucor sp. M7501. The sequence continues at coordinate 37,456 of JAXQGS010000109.1, read as the reverse complement.
TGCAGCATGCAGCAGGATGCGACACAGACTTGTTCTGTTCTCTGGATCCAAGGTGGTTGGTGGTGTGCTGCTGCTGCTGCTGCTGGTAGAGTGCTTGCGTTTGTTGCTGGGCTGCTTGGCTTGCTGTCCAATCAGGTGGACCAGTTGATCTGCTTGCTTGACCAGCTCAGAGTGATATGCCATGTCTGTTGACAATATCAAGTCTTTGATCGTGTCTCGCACCACGTGGCTGTTTGCAGTGTTGTGTTTGTTTAGCAATTCCATTGTAAGATGGACGGAATAGGCCTCCAGTGTTGACGTTCCGCCGTATTTCTCTGCAAGCTCGGTTTTGGTGTTGATTTGAAACGCATTGGTAAATCCCGGCTACAGTGGCGAATACATAGACATGTCAGGATGGATTTCATATACAATGAATTGGCTGCTGCTGCTGCTCTACTACTTACGTGACCCATATCGTGACACAGAGCGGCAACCAACAAGATGGATTTGTCTAACTCGGTTAGGTACATGTCTGCATTGAGGTCATGGCAGAGGTAGTACAGTATTGTCACGATATCAACGGCGTGATAGAAAGTGTGGTACGGCGCTTCTGTGTATTTGTCTGCTACGTCAATCAGGAAATCCAGCAATTGAGACTCGCTGAGATCGAGCACCTTGTGTACATTGGAGCGAACAAACAGACTCAAAGCGTGGGCATAAAGGTCTGTGCGATTGAGTGATAAAACGTTTAATTTAAGCGACATGTCCAGCGTCAGATTTTGATGGAATTTCTATTTTAAGAGAGGGTCAGTATATCCCCTTGTGTGTGTGTACAACAGGGAATCAAACCTTGTCAATGTCCAACAGTTGCTGTTGGCTAAGCTTTGGTGTGTTGAATTTAAGGTCGAACATGGCGGATCATGCAATGAGAGTGTGTGTGTGGACAAGTGTGGCTGTTGATATATGAAAAGAGAGAGAGAGAGAGAGGGAAAATAAGGCAGAAAAAAGAACGGGAAGAAAAGAGAAAAAAGAGGGCCTATTTAAATAAGAAAGCAAAGAAATCAAGGGGTTGTTAGACACTGATCAGTAGGCTGAAAAAGCTTAAACCCTCTCACTACTGAATATCACTTTCCAAGGATTGATTTCCTTTTTGGAAACCCCCAATTGCAATTAGCTCTCATTGGAATACACATCTCAAGACTTGTACACATTGCGTATGTCAACGCAAACACAAGGGGAAGTCTTTTTTTTTCACCATCTCTACAGTGCTGCTCTTGGTATAGATATACAGCACATCCTATGCCATGCTTCTATACATCCGACGCCCCTGCCGAATTCAAACAATGAGCACAGAGCAGAGCAGACAAGACAGGCCATGTTCATGTCACGGTGTACAGTCTTTGTCTGTGATGCATCTCCTTTATTTCATTGTACAGTTAGAGCGCATCATCAGATTACGTCTATAAAAAGCAAATTGCAAATTGAGATAATACCATGACTAGTTAATTACAAGAAACAATCAATTCTCTACGCAATCAAGGAGAACGTTGTTGTTGTTGTTGTTGTTGTTATCGACTCAATTAAGCAAGTGGGATTTTGTCTTGTTCTCTCTCGTTAAAAAGACCCACCAAAGAGCACACCCGTTTTCTGCCTTCTTACGTATCAAGAGACCCGCACCGAATCTGAGAGGCGTTTCTTCTGCACAGAAAAGCAACATCTATTTGTCCATCGTCATGTGCTGTGCCCAAATGGACACGCGTATTTGACTGGACACATATGCCATTTATAACATTTGTTATATGAATTGTAAATGTACCTAGCACTCCTACGCACAACAAGACCACGTTCACCATGAATATGCAATGTCATGCAATGGACCAGCAGCAGCGTTATCAAAAGTCCACATCTTCAAGTGTCAAATCAAATGATAGAGATGATGTTTGTGTATGGTATGTATGCTGCACTATGCATAGCAATCTGGTTCGACAAGGCCTCAAGACACAACTGCCTTTTACGCGACACTCATTATAAAGTAAGCCTTTTTATTAGTTGTATGGGGTAAATGTATATAAAATCACAAAAAAATCAAGGAAGCATTTATCTTCTAATAGTACCACGGCCGTGCAATTGATACATGTGCTCTAATTCAGCCTCCATAGCCTTGATTTGAGCATGTTGTTCCTCCAAATCCTTGTTGAGACGATCACGTTCAGAAACCAACTAGGATAAATACACAATGTTACTGCCATGCTTTTTTTTTTTTTTTTTTTTCCCTCCTGCCTTTGATTCAACACTGTACCTGAGCTTCCCATTGACGGAAACGGTTCTCTTCATCCTTGACTTGCTTGGTAAAGTTCAAGCGAAGTTGATCCTCGTCTTCCTTGAACTTGGGGTTTTCGTACTTTTTAAACTTGGGCTCGCCAAACTTGCGAGTGCCCATTTGTGATTGACGATAGTTTTCATAGTGATTCTCCTCTGTTGTTGAAATCAAGTCGTGCATGTGCGACCTAATCAAGAGCTTTCTCAACTTCTTAAAGTCACAGTGCTCCTCGTTCTCCACCTCGGCGACACCCCACGAGTATTCTCTGCCCTTGACAGTACGTCCATCAGGAAGAGCAATGTCTTGGGTGGAGCCAATGATGGCAAAAGGCATGGAAGCCATGATGCTCTTGTTGACCTCTGTCACTTCCTCATCTTCACTGTCGATAGGGCAAGAGTACACTTGAATGTGGTTGGCAGCAATAGAGTCCAAGATCTAGTAGCAACATTTCATGTTCGTCGGATCAGCGTCAAATTCACTCTTTTTCCCCTTGCTCATGATGATGGTCCCCTCTACTTACGTTGAGCTTGTATTGTGCTAAATCACGAGGAGTCAATGTGTCTGCTTTGGCAATGACAGGAATCAAATTGACTCTGGAACCAAGGTGCTTCATGACCTCGATATCGAGAGGCTTCAATCTGGAGGGAGGGGGGGGGGAAAGATATCATCGTCAGTCATTTGAGCAGCAAAGGAACCGAGAAGACTACTTACGAATGGCCAGAGGGTCTGATAAAGTAGAGACAAGCATGAACTCTGAGATCGATAGCACCCTTACGAGTGGGCTGTTGTTCTTGAGCCATGAAGCTCTCGTGTTGATCATCGAGGAATTCATAAATGGGCATCCAGCTGTTGTGGTTGTTGACATAATCACCAAAACCAGGAGTGTCAATGATGGTTAATTTGACCTTGAAGTTCTTTTCCTCGAGCTCTGTTGATGATGTCTTATTGAATACCTCACTCTCTCTCGCACACACACTCTCCCTCGCCATTACCTGCTTTGGTGATCTCAATCTCGACAGTCTTTTCAATTTGTTTGGCGTGGCGCTTGTTCAGGTTTTTATCAGCCTTAATACCAGTAGTAAATAAGGTGTTGACAAAGGTAGTTTTACCGACACCAGATTCACCTGTAAGCAAAAGATGAATACACACACATTTCTCGGGACAGTAATAAAAAAAAAGGGACCCCCTGAATGTCTGACTTACCACACACCATCAAGGTAAAGTTGGCACCACGCTTGGATACAATCTTATGACGTTGATTGGGAAGATGTGCGACACCTACACCACTGCTAGCTGAAGGAGACATGTTGCTTTGATTTGGATAAAATAAAGAGTAAAGAGAGAAAAAGAGAGAAGCGAGCAAAAGAGTCAATTTTGAACCAATATTTGTAATTACATCTCAGCCTTAAGTGGTGTAACCAGACCAGTGTTCTTTTTGACAATGGACCTCATGCATCCAAGGTGAAATCATCCAATAGAAAGAGTAGATAAACGAGTTGAGTGGCCCTTTTACTCGAGAGGCGTGCTACTGTACCATAGCTTTATTTCACAGTTGATCTATATACACTAAAAGCCCTTCATTTCAGAAATGACAGATCTCTCTCGATCTTTGCTCATTTCGCCGTATCCAATCACTCGCATAGAGAAGGATCCGCTGCCACCTGTCAAACTACGAAGCGCACTCGAATAGCCAAGCATCGAGCTCAGGGGCACATGGGCCTTGATCACTTGCTTGGGCTTGTAGCCATCCACATCTGACTTGACTAGAAGAGAGTCTTCAGGAGCATAGACTTGCGCATCTTCAGAGCTGCTTCCATCCTGATCATCGCCCAAAGCCGAGGATTCCAACCCAATCACATGGCCTCTTCGCGTGCCACTCAGATCGCTTACGACATGACCGATGTGATTCTCGTTGACTTCTGTGTACACTTCCATCATGGGCTCCAACAAACAGGGATTCGCCTTTTGAACAGCTTCATAGACACCGTTAGAGACACAGGCAGAGATGGCGCCCAAGGTAGTATCAGGACCAAATGTCTGCAAATCATAGGCCTTGACTCTCAGTTTGGTCAGAGGGAAGCCAAGCACAGCACCACGAGCGAGACCAGCCAACAGGCCATTGTGGACAGCTTGCTTCATGTCTTCAGGATGCAATTGGCTTGCACTGCTGTCTGATGAGGATGAGGATGATTCATTGTGGTCATTGTCGTCTGCAAGGGTTACTTCAGCAGCAAGCTGGTTTCCAGCGTTGGCGATCCATCCTTCTTCCAAAATCTGCTTTGCGTCTGTCTGCTGCTGCTGCTGCTCTAAATCCTGGTGAATAGGAGAGATCTCTACACGACAGGCAGCACGCGCTCTCTTGCCCATGACTTCCTTATCGTACACTGCACTAGCATTGGCCTCGGATTGACACGTCTCTCGGTAACTAATTCTCATCTTGCCCATCTCTGCCTTGACCTTAAAGTCGTTCAAAAGACGGTCCTTGACAATCTCCAAATGAAGTTCGCCCATACCGCTCACCAGGAGCTGTCCGCTTTCTTCGTCTGTCCATACCTTGAGCGAAGGGTCTTCTCTGACAAGGTTCTTGAGTGCGTTTGTCACTGCTTCTTCTTCAGAGACTGAGGCTGGCTCCACTGCTGAAAAGAAGGCAGGGCTGGGAATATCAATGTTGCCTAATTGCAGACCCTTTTTGATGGCATTGGCGTCGTTGGATTGAACAAGTGTATCGCCCGTGCGTGTGTCTTTGAGACCTACAATGACGCCAATGTTGCCTGCACCAATGGAGGGAATTTCTTCCACATCTTTGGCGTACATTTGAAGTAGCTTGTTGACACGTTCCTTTCCTCGCGTGGTGGTATTGAACAGTGTCATGCGTGTGTTGATTTTGCCTGTATAGAGTATAACTTTAGTATCAAGTTTTTTTCATAAATACACACACACATCAAGCACTGTACCTGAATATACTTTGACATACACCATGGGCCCTCTTCTAGCGTCATGCACTACTTTGAACGCCAATGCACACATATGGCTGTCGTTCAAGGGTATCAATGCAGTTTTACCACTGCTGTAAGTGACCATGGCAGAAGGTCTATCCAATGGGCTTGGTAGGTAATCAATCACAGCATTCAATAAAGGCTGCACGCCTAGATTCTTGAAAGCAGCACCGCATAATACAGGCACAGCCTTATTCGCCACAGTAACTCTTCTGATAGCTGCCTTGAGTGCATCAGCATCCACACGCATATGGTCTCCATCTGCTTCATCAAAGAAAGTCTCTACAATAGCGTCGTCCATCTCAGCCAATGCCTCCACCAACGCAGTACGTCCCTTGACAGCTTCTTCCAACAAGGCGTTGTCTGTAGTAGCTTCTTTCAAGGGTACTCTCTTGAGCACAGATCCATCTGCATGTGCTTCATCCCATTGAATCGTCTCCATGGTAACGAGATCCACTACTGCCTTGAGTCCCTTGTGTCTTTCATCCATGCTCTCTTCATTCATGACAGGCAACTGCACGACCAATGGCCTTGTACGCAATTTCTTCCACATTTCTCTTACAGTTCTTCCAAAAGCAGCGCCCGTTCTATCCAGTTTGTTGACAAAGGCAATACGAGGGATTTCATAGCGATCTGCTTGTTTCCATACTGTCTCTGTTTGCGCTTCTACACCAGCGACACCGTCTAAAATGGTCACTGCTCCATCCAGTACACGCACCGCTCGTTCTACTTCCATGGTGAAATCTACATGGCCTGGTGTATCAATCAAGTTGATGCGATGTCCTTGCCATCCAAATGTAATAGCTGCACTGTTGATGGTGATGCCTCGTTCTCGTTCAGCTGCAAGGTAGTCCATGACAGTATCTCCATCATCAATATCTAGGTGTGTGTGTGTGTGTGTGTGTCAGTGATTGATCTCATCGTGTATATCTCTCTCTCTCTATGAAATGTATACCTCCAATGCGTTTTGTCACACCTGCATAATACAGCATACGCTCAGAGGTGGTTGTTTTGCCTGTTTTGACATGCCACTAGGTTGAGTATCTACTGATCTCTCTTATGAGCTCTATACAAGACTTGCCTGCATCAATGTGTGCGATAATGCCAATGTTTCTGGTTTTTGGTATAGTAAAGTCTTTGCTATCTGATTAGAAGAGTAATGTTTGAGTTTTGACAGTTAGCTTGAAGAGTGATCGTCTGTCTCTCTCGGGTTTCTTACCTGTGGCATATGTTCTAAATTGACAAGGTGTCTTTTTGATGGGTCTAACCACAGATTGGCATTTCAACGTAGTAGTAGTAGTAGTAGTAGGCACTGGTTTCTTTAATGATGCTGTAATGTATCGAAGCATGCTGAGGTTTTTGTGTTTTTGTGTGGAGAAGGGGAAAGAAGAGCAGACAATTTAGGGTTTGAGGGCCGGGGTTTTCTATACATTTTTTTTTTCTGATGCCTGCTGCTGCTGCTGCTGTGACATTTTGCTGTCTATATACATTTGAGCCTATTTTCAGCTCTTGGTGAGCGAGGTGCTTCTCTAATTTCAACTTTAAAGGGTATTTCAAACACTTGGAGTCGTTTTATATCAAGAATAGATGCCTAGTATATGCCGGGAGAGTTGCCTGTAGCTCTCCAAATCAATCAGTACTCAAAAATCAAAAGTGGCGGAATTTGAAATTTATGATGTTTCCATGGCCAGATTGGATGCATCCGGAGGATCTCTGGGACATTTCTCAAAATTTCTGCCCAATGCTACCAAGCATCCCGCCGACCCTCCTTAATGTTCACTATGCACAAAAACACGCCAGTTTCAATGGAATTGGTTTAAAGTTGATCCTTGCATTTCCTAACGAGGTAGCCTCAAAAAACTGGATTTCAGTTTTTGGACCAAAAGTCATGATTCTACAACACACATCCAACATTTTATGATTTCCTTTGACAGAGTACACGCCAGCGATCAATTTGAATCAATACATGTCATAGTAAAAGTCGTCGTTTTGGAGGTCAAAATCGCGATCGTTTGAAATTCGCCATTTTTCATGAGGGTACACTGGTCTGAAATCGAGGAAAATCGATGATGTGGCAAGTGGTGAAAAAAATCAAGCAAACGGTTCTAGTATATACAACTCGATGAAAAATGACGATTGCGCTTACTCTCGAGCTCTAGAAACGATTTTTAGGCTCGTAATCAGCCTTTAAAAGCACGAGATTTTGGCGCTGAATGACAGATTTGAGTGCTTTTTGAGTGTATTTTTTTGATGGACTTGTTGTAAAGATGATTGTATCGTGTTGTTGATGAAAGGGAGTGAAGGATAAACCTGTTTGTACGATCAGAAATCACAGTGTTGACTGTGACTAGAGAGTAAAACGGGTCTCAATCCTAAATGCAGCAAATGCCTTCATCCCCGCGTGTGCGCCTTTATACCAGTAACCATGTTAGTGAAAACCTTTCAATTGACAGCTCGTCGTAGCTTCTCCTCTGTTGGCTATCGCAAGCCTTACAATAACAACATCAGATCAAGGCCTGCTACTGCATCATCATCATCATCATCATCATCTTATGAAGCCACCAGTCATCCCTGGGATCATGTTTATGGTGTCTCCAGTGTGCTATCTGCATTGAAGGCCAAAAAGCGACAGACATTAGACACAGTATACATTCAAGAGACGGATGAAAAAAAGACGACACAAAAAAAGGATGCTTCACTGCTCTCTGAAATTCTCAGCATTGCCAAAGCCAACAACATACATGCTGTGGCTGTGGATAAGGGACGACTCAATAATTTGACAGATAGCAAGCCGCATCAAGGTGTGGTGTTGAAGGCTTCACCTAGAAACCCAATTGAAATCAGTGCACTATCGGCACCCAACAACACTTCATCTGGTTATTATGAAGCATTGCCCAGAATCAATAAAAGAGGCAGTGAACAAGACAGAGAAAAGAACAAGAGTAGTACAGCAGCTGCCAGCATTCAGTTCAAGACACCTGAATCCAGAATGCCGTTTTGGATTGCATTGGATGAAGTGCAAGACCCTCAAGTAAGTTAGTTGGGTGGGAAAAAACATGCACAAAAAAAAAGCTCATCAATGGCAAATGATAGAACCTTGGCTCCATCATGAGAACAGCCTATTTTCTCGGTGTGGATGGTGTCTTGTTGTGCAGCAAAAACAGTGCTCCCCTAAGCCCTGCTGTATCCAAAGTGAGCTCTGGTGCCATTGAAATGATGGACATTTATTCCACACCCAACCTTGTCAAACTGCTGAAAGAATCGCATGCCAATGGGTGGGAGATCATTGGAGCAGCAGGTGATGCCAGCCCTTCCATGAATCTATCTCAATTCCGAGAAAACACCCGTCAAAAGCCTGTCATTTTGGTGTTGGGCAACGAAGGTACAGGACTTCGTACCAATGTAAAGAACGGATGCAATGCCTTTGTGAGCATCCCTAGTGCGATTGAGAAGGACGCCTCGTTCAATGGATCCGTTGATAGTTTGAATGTGGGCGTGGCAGCTGGTGTACTGATATCCACTGCACTGTTTTAGTGTTCTTTTTTTTATTCATAATTAATACATGTACATTTTTAACCCTTGATTTCATCTGTGGAGCCTGTGGTTCTGGAAGGCACTCGAGCCGTAATGGCTTCGTCAATAGTGTCCATGCTACGAACACTTCTCCAATCTGCAATGGTAGACACAACAGAGATGCGGTTCTTCCATTTATCGAAATTCTTTTGCTTGTAGTCTTCATCTTCGTCCATCACATCGTCCAACATCCAGTCCTTGTTGTTGTGCATCAAGTGTGGGTTCAGCATGTTGAGGCCCGGATCAATCATCATCATTTCGCGCTGTTCCTGGTATCTGACAAATCCAATCTCATTGTAATTGGTCGCGTGTCGCACCAGAATCACAGCAGCAAGTTCCTTGCAAAACTCTTGCAGTACAATGTATGAATTGACAAAGTTGGATAGCTTGGCATAGGGGTTGGTCACTGTTACTGGTGTGGCGTTGGAGCGTTGTGGGTTTTGGAAAAAGACGGCAGACGGTGAACTGGGTCCGTTGGGTGAGCTTGGACCACCAGCACCAGCACCACCAGCACCACTTCCACCGATGCCCATATCGCGTGTGATTCGCAAGGGCAACAAGCCTGCTGATTTTGTGGCTAGAGGTGATGATGGGCTACGTGGAGACGAAGGCATCAGTGTTGATGTGGAACCCTTGTTGAATACAAGCTTTGTCAGGTTGGGATGATTGCGAGCCATATTTTCACTGGTACGAGGCGAGGCAATTGTGTTGGTGTTGTTGTTGTTGTTATGCTGTGAATGATGGTTGTGATGACTGTGATGGTTATGATGGAGATGGTTCATACTGTGGTAGAGATTGTCTCTTCTCGCCTGTGAACGCTGTTGGTGTTCCGTGGTATGCGATGCACTGCTCTGTGGTTGAGGCAGACCGTTTCCACCTGGCAAGATGCCTCTTTTCTTGGCTATCGAAATACGTGTCTCAAAGTTGGGCACCAGTTGAGCTCTCTTGAGTGCTTCAAACGTCACTTGCTCCAACAAGGCATACAGACTTCGACGGTTGCTCTTGGCGCTAGGCAATGCCCACACACCGCCATAGAGAGCGCCATCCACGCCCACACGCACAGCACGCCAATCGCAGATAACGCCATCCATGCGCTTATCCACAACACCTGCAATCTTTTGCAGGATACTGGTCACCAACAAGTTTTGCTCCATGGGCAGTTCCAGCATGCGATGAAACTGGTCAAAAATACGGCTCAAAAAGAGCCCTTCATACGACTCTGACTTTTTCGATGTGTTGGTGGTGGTGGTGCTGGTGATGCTTGCTTGATCTGCAGCGACGTCTGTGCCTGCAGTGGCTTCTGTAGGTGGTGCGTCTCTGTGTAAGGTGGTAGGTCGCGTGGGTCGGCCATGTCTGTCTTCTGCTTCACGCTCAAAGTCTCTGCGCGTTTTCACGGGTGGATAAGGTGTGTGCCAAAAGTTTTTGGCTAGCAACGCATAGTGGAATCTCTCTTGTGCTTCGTGAAAGTAGTCGTCGTAGCTATTTCCAGGTACCACTGCATATGGGTTGATGTCTTCGGGATGTTGTTGTCCATTGACTGTGGATGCAAACGAATCAGAGGGGATGACGGATGATAAGGGTGGTGTCTTCATTCGTTCCAATTCATCCTCCAATGGCAGTAATGACAGTACTCTACAGACAAGGAAGCACATCAGTACCTAGTATAATCATGTCATGAAGACACCCTTACCTCTCGACAAGCCATCGCACTTTTTCCGTCTTGATGTCCTTTTTGGCCACCGTGTCTCTATCACCCACAGCAAGGTCATCTACCTTGGGCTCTTCCACTGTAGTGACGCTTCCTCTGTCATCCACAATCTTGGATCCAAGCGAGGATGTATCTGTGACATCGCGTGCCTCGTCTTCAATGTACTCTCCTTCTGGCGATATATCGAGGTAGTTGCGTAAAACCAGGTTGTAGATGGCAAACTGGTTGTAGGTCTCCATGATGGTATCGAACAAACGCAGTGACGCCAATGCCAGTTCATGGTTGTCTGCGTCAATACGGTTGATCAGCAACAATCTCAGCGTCAGTCCTTCATCTGCATCCAGCGAGTGGCGGTGAGTGGCATCTGCTGCTGCTGCTTCATCTGGCACCTTGGTCGTGTCATCGTCGCTTGCTGTCTGCGTGGACGCATTGGATTCATCGTCGCGATCATCGTCAATCAAGTCCTGTATAGGAATGTGTGTCTTGACTTCAGGCTCAATGTCTTTACCAATACCGCTGTCTTCTCCCAGCAGCACCACCAAAAACACATGCAACAAACGCTGATCTGTCAAGGAGCGAATCATCTCGGTAGTGTAGGCAATAGCTGCTGTCGCTGTTTCAGCCGAGGGAGAACTCAGGGCAGTGCAAATAACAGGGTGCCAAAAGCTGGTTGTCAGCTGTGCCATCAGTGCAGTCATCAATCTCTTTTCTGCTACACGAGCCACGTCGTTGAGGTACTCCCAAAAGCTGTAAAAGTCGTCCATCACGCGTTCTCCGTCGTGCGTCGAGTCCAGTGTGCGCACAAAGTTGATGTCAAAGGGGCTTCTCTTTCTGCGCTTCTTTTTAAAACTGCTCTGCGCATTGACTGTGATGATGAGGCTGTTGTTGGTGATCATGGCTGGTATAGAGAATCGAATGTGGCGTCGTGAGGGTCTGACGGATTGGATGCGGTTGTTGCTGGAGATGGTGAAGGCGCCTGCGTTTTTGGGTAGGTGAGCGAAAAACAGGGCTAATCTTTCCGCCTGTGCATACATGTCAGTGGATTTTTCAAGGGAAGGAGGAAGGGACAGATCATGAATAGCAGACAACTCACCATGACTTCACACAAGTTGGAATATTCCACAATATAACACACATATTCAGGATCGTCTTCTAGTAATCTGAGAGCAAACAAGATGGCTTCTCTTGCAATTTCACCTGTTTCACCTGGCATGTTCATGAAATCGAGCAGATATTGAAACATATCAAAGCGAGGCTATATGCATATATGAGCACACACGCTTTTCCTTTCGCCCTAAAGCCGCCAACACACTTACCGTCAAAAACACATCCCAGGCAATCTTTTCCTCTACACTCTCTCGTCGCTTGTGCAAGGTTTTCCCGTCCTTGGAGCATCGCCACACATTCTCGCCTCTGGATCGACACCAGCCCCTTTCAAAGAACAGATCCATCAATGCAGCATTAGCTCCTTTAAAATGAGAAAAGATGCCATGCATGAGCTTGACCAACTCCAGCGACAGTTCCGAGATGGCCAGTAAACGCTCCTCTGAACAGGGCTCCATCTCGCTTGCTAATTCCTCGTAATGGCGGTTAATGAGTCGATGCGATGAACTAATGAGCTTTTGAAGCGGCACATGAACAGCTCTTTCAGGTAGTAATTGGGCATGAACATTGGTCACTAGACTGCAAAAAAACCTTAGACAATGGACTCGCATGCCATACGGTGTCTATATTACATGAACAAGGTGAGGTTGTGCTTTTGCAGTGGTTTCTAGTCAATGCCAACTTACATCCACTTTGGCAAATTCAGCCAATTCCTCCAATACGCGCTTTTGTAACAGATACTCTAAACAAGGTCCAGTCTCTAAACTGCCACTGGCTCGCTGATGCTCCACTTCCTCTGCTTGGATCAACTTGACAATGTTTTGCAAACTGCATGGAATCGGCGTGAGATCTACAGCGTCTTTCAAGGGATCTAGTGATAATCAGGTTGTTGGAGGGGGAGGTGAACAGAGCGTTTCGACAAGCACATCTATCCTATATATATGAATTTTACCAGCAGCTGTTTCATAGTACTTTTGAATGTTGGTCCAGGCTTCTGCTAGCAGCTCGAGTTTGGTTTTAGCCACATTTCTTCCAGAGAGAAACTTGGAGAGAAACATGGACATGTTGGATTTCAAGCGTATGTGTGTGTTGTAGTTGCAGTAAAAGAAGAAAAAGAAGAATATAAAAAAAAGAGAGAGAGGCAAGTTTAAATTGTAATTAGTTGCCCAAATAGAATTGAGGGGTAAATTTAATCAACAGCAGCACCACTACACCTAAAAGTCAATTGTCGCACAGAGTGTTTCCTTCTCTAATGAAAGGGAAAAAAAAAAGACAAAAAGAGCTTAGCCTAGTATAGAGTCCACAAGCAGCAGCAGTGCAATTCAGGGCTGAGAGGAGGGCCCTGTTTTTTTTTCTTCTTGGCTGCTTGAAAGATGCTTGAAAAAGATAATATGCATCCATCATTAATGAAATGAGAAGGGTGACACTGCTGCTGCTGGTAATGTGGCTGACTCGCAAAACAAAATGGGCTTTTCTTGATCTCATGGCTAGCTTTGGCAAGCATTTACGTATGGAATCAGGACAATACGATTGGTAAAAAAAAAAAAGACATTGAAATGAGGAGGTTTAAGGGGGGGGGGGCAAAAGCATGAGAGAAGGGAAGGGAGGGGGGCGAATAACGTTTTGCTTGACTTATAGATCATATTATCATTTTGAACATGCATAATGCCAATGCCATACAATTAAAAAATAGCCATCTATTTATTGCTTTTTCTCTCTCTTTCTTTCTTTCTCTTTCTTTTTTTTTTCTTTGTTCTCTCACTCTCTCTCTCTCTTACATACACAGCACACGCCATGGAAGACCCCTTATCGATAAGGTGAGCACAGCAGCAACAACAGCAGTATAGCTTCACACACAAGTAGATTGCTACACAAAATTTGTATTCAACTGACACTTGTGTAATCCTTTTTAGAAGACACACATTACCATCTACCCTGTTTGCTGATCCAGCCATCGTTCGGTTCATTGAAAAGTCATCGTCCTCTTCCTCTTCATCCGTCTTTCTGAGCCATTTACCTCAGCAGCAGCAGCAGCAACAGCAAGAAGAAGACGAAGAACAAGAAGAAGCAGAGGATGACGATAGCATCATATCATCATCAATAGCTTCATCGTCTTTTATGCAGCACCAAGTAAGTAGATACATATAGTGTGTGTGCACATATTACATGTAACATTTTAATTAAATTGCACCATGATATAAAAGAAGCCCTCTCCCCCTCAGCCGACTGCCTCTACATCGCTCGATCATCTGTGGTCCAAACAGGAGAAGTACGACAGCCTGGAGCTGAGGCTATTTGCCTTGGAAGAGTCTGAAAGACGGGTTGAACATCGGCTTCAAGTATTGGAAAAGAATAAACACCACCACATGTTGCAGCCAATGAAACCAGATCAACACCACGGACAACAGGAAATCATGCAGCAGCAGCATCAACAACAACAAAAGCAGCAACAGCATGATTCAGCAAATCATCCACATGATGCCCTTGTCGATGATAGGAATTACATGGACCTTTATCACTCGTTGCTAGAAAAGTACAATCAACTTCAAATCGAGACAAGGGAAAAGGAAGCTTGTTATCAGCAGAAAATCAAACAACTCACAGAGAAACAGCAGCAACCATGCCAAGAAGAAACAGCAAGACATGCATCCGCAACAACAACAACGGCAGCAGAGAAAAAGATGGAGCAGGTAACAGAAAAAGAAGCCTACAGAGAGGAAGATGGCTACCTTATCTTTGATACAACCAGCATGAATGGCGAAATCACACATTGCAGAGTCAAGATACCTTCAAGCCAAACATGCTACAGCAACAAGCAAGACCCTTCTTCTATTTTTGCGTCTCCCCCTGCTACCAGAGTAGGTTCTCCTCAATACCATAGTCCCCTTCCTTCATCCCAACAACACTACTACCATCATCATCATTATCATATTACATCCCCAAAAAAGGGTTTAAATCCGAATGCTCCAGAATGGAGAAAGTCTAGTTATCACCATTAAATTAAAAAAAAAAACGTTCATGTATATATACATATATACCACTTTACTATCGTATATAGTATTGAATTATACAAGCAGCAGCAGCAGCAGCATTTGATTGTCGCTGCTAGGGTTTCATTGTCGTTTCAACCTTTCCAAGCTCCTCAAATTTACACTGCTCACTGCCTGCTTACTACTACTACAGAGGCACAAGTCGTACTATGTATAAAGACTGATTTTATTCAAACGTGTATATATGAGAGCAGCAAGAGATCAATAGGAATTAGGATCATGAGCAAAGTGTATAGAGAATGGATTTTACCAAACTTGGTAAATCGGTCCGTCAAGTCCGTGTTATTCAAGACCAGTCTTTTCACCTTGGCCGTTAATCACGGTTTCGAAATCCAATGTATCGTAGTTATCAGGTTCTGCTAGTAGAGACGGAGAGGATGGTTCGGTTTGTTGATAGTATATATGGACGGGAAAGCTGGCTTCAAGCAGATGGAATTCAACTTCTTGATCTGTCTGCTGCATCAGTAGATGCGGCCAAATGTCGAAGCATTCCTTTTCTAGTGTTAATTCAACGACATTGCTCTGAAACAGAGAGCTGTTGTGTTGGTAAGGCTTGTTGATATCGACCATTTGCTGGACGTGGTACTGCAAAGAGTTAATGTGAGCATGCTTCAGCAGTCTGCTTTACTGTACAAGGTCTTTACCTGCTCAAGATGAATATTGCCATACAGTGGTAGCGTAATTGTCTTTGATCTGTTGGAGAGTTTGAGGTATCTATCGGTCAAGATGATGCGCACATGGTTCTATAGAAGAGAGAAATGAGCGTCTAGTCATTTGCTAGCACTGAGAGAGAGAGACAAATTGCCTTACAATATTGATCTGCAGAGTGATTGATTGCATGGTTTGTTTCCAAATTATAGTCGAGGGTATATCATCATTGGCACAGGAAGAGATGCTGTAGCTGCTGCTGCTAGTACTGCTGCTTGAGTCGACCAACATTTTAGATGTATAAATTAAACGGATGAAAGCAAAAAAAAAGAAAGAGCAAGGTAAATATATACAATGAAGAAGAAAAAGGAGCAATGCTATAGTTTAAAATATAAAGAAAAAAAGAAAGAGAGAGAAAGTAGTTGCTTCTCAAGATCCATGTACATTTGTATTTATAGCCATTCTATACAACTAACTAGCATCCCATCGAGATCATTGGATTCCAGGTACAACAGCAATAAAAATTACATTTATTTCGGCCCGTCTGAGGAGTTGATGCCCATTTCAAGAAAGTGTTACACTCGCCCGTTTCGGCCTAAAATCGAGTTTTTGGCGATATGTTAATGTCAAATGGAGAGAGATCGAGGCATAATCAGGATTTACGTTTTGATCTGCGTATCATTTATATTCCGTGTGCCAATTACTAAAAACAAGTTTTATTGCCAGAGATGATCATACTAGTACGAATGTAAAATGTGCGAATAGGTGTGAATAGAAAAGGGTTGTTATATAGTGCGAGATTTAGGTATGTCGTGCTCTTGATCCTTGTATTTAAAATTTCTATTACTTGATGATGAGTACAACCACGGTCAACACATATACGCACTTTGCTCCAACTTACCCAGTCATCAGGAATCGTTTGTGCCCATCTAAACTTCTCCTGCAAGGTCTTGCTAAACACCTTCTCCTGAGGGACGCCATGCTTTCTGCACCAGGCAACAGTGATACGAGGGTCAATGTAATTCAATTTGGAAGTACCCAATGCAATTTCCTTATTCTCCTCTTTATCCGTTGCTTGGTTCTTTGTAGCTGCAATGCGTTCATCAATCTTTTGGATAGCGGCGACCAGCTTTTCTACAGTCATGCTGGCTCTTGGCTCGATCTTTGCTAGCTTGCGTTCCTTCTTTAAGCGGTCCTGGAGTTCAGTAGCAGCCTTTAGCTTTTCCTTGAGTTCAGATTGAGGCATACGGGGCTGTTTCTCTGCAATCAGCTTGTCGTTTTGCTTTTCAAATCTCGACTTGATCTTTTCCTTTTCCTTCTCCACCAACGTCTTTTCATGTTCCACAATCCAGTCGTCTTCAAGATCAGACTCCATTTCTGCGTATTCGGGCTTCTTCTTCATTTTAGGATCCAAAGCGTACAATTGCTTTCGAAGCTTCATGCGTTGATATTTGAGAGCTCGGATGCGATCACCAATCTTGGAAATCATCTGGTCATGTGTTTTGGATGCGGATTTCTGATGGTTACATAAGACAGCTACGAGACGATTGGCACGGTTGTATGATAAAAGTTTATCAGCGACAGAGTCTTCGGGTTTGGTGAGTTCATCCACTTGCTGCTGGAAGGTGATGGAGGCGTTGTAGGTACGGAACACCTTGGCAGAGAGGCCCTTCATGTAGCTGTTGAGATGCTTGTTGAGGCCGGCAGTCGTCAATCGATCAAAGATCATTTGTCCCTCTCCCACCTGCTTCTTGAAGATCTTGATGTTCTTGTACACTTGAGGCTCCACCTGAACAGAGTTTTGGTATCGGATGGAATCTTTACCCAGGAAATCAAAGTGCAAGACATTGTCAGGCTCCAGTGTAATGTGCTCGTAACGGAGAGAACAGCAACCCACAGTATCAGCCTCATCTTCGCCCTTTTCGTTACCAGCTCTCAGGGCAAGTCTATCAATCAGATACATGGCAGTGGCGCGTTGACGCACTTCACTCAGCTTGTCCTTCAAGTCTCTCGTGTAGTCGCTACGGATCCTTGCAACGTGTTTCTACAGGAATTATTGAGTACCCACTAAAGGAATTCGCATTGAAAAGATAGTTACCTTTAATTCTCTGGCCTTTTCAAACTTTTGCATATCACTTTGACCCTTCCAAGTTGAAGTAGCAGCCAAAAAAACATACTTGATGGCACCATTGACATTCTCCTTCCAGGTAGCTAACCATGTAGCAGTTTGATCGTGAACAACAGAAGCCCATTTGTGGCCTTTGGGAGGCTCAGGAATCTTTGCATTGACACCCAAGTTGAGAGTAACCTGCTCAGGTTGGACACGCTTCTTGAGTCTACCCGTCTTGGGATGGCTGCCTCTACCACGGAACAAGCCTGGAGGTTCAATTCTGAAATTGCCCACCTTTTCCTTGCGGCCATCGACAAGAGCATAAAGGAAAGGTTCCTCAGCTTTAGCCTTCTCCTCTTTGGCTTTCTATAGTTGTATCCACGTTAACATCATGACGCATGCAGCAACAGTGCTTGTCCTTACGAGCTTTTCCTCCTTGGTCATTGCCTTCTTTTTTTCCTTGTCCTGTTCAAACTTGTTCCAGATAGGTCTGAAATCACATTTGCTGAATTCCTTGATTTTGGGGTTCTATAAAAAAAACCCATCCAAATGTCAATGATGCGTCATTCTCACATAATGGCAATCAATCACTATTTACCTTGGGATCCTTCTTCAATACTTCTTGCCAATCCTCAAAGAAATTCTTTTGGAACACGGGGTTTTGGCCATGCTCTGTCTCCAACAAGGCAGCAAAGAAGGAAGCGACCTCCTCTGCTTCAGGGCTCAACGTGATGGGCTGGCCATCGTACTTCATCTTGACGCCGTGAGGAACATACTCTGGAGGAAACATGACACCGTTGTGTTGAAGCGTAGTCCATTTGACAGAATCATCAGACTCGATTTCAGTCGTTTGCTCCTCCTCCCACCATTTGTAGAAATCAGGATCTTCAGCATCCTTCTTCACCTTCTTTTCGCGCTTCACGGGTGTTGCTTTGGTATCTGCTGGACGTTTTCTACTGAGTCTATCTACGTCCATTGGCTCGGCTTTAACCCTTTTTAATGCTGCCTTTTTCTGAGCCTGTATTGCCGCAAAAATTTAATTAAATACTTCTATAAATGTTCTTGCTCTCCCCTTACCAAAGGCACTTCATCATCGCTATCACTCTTGACCTCCTGCTTGATGGCTTTGGTAGTTGATGATGACTTTGCCTTGCAAGCATTGGGTGCAACTCGCTTTGACAATGGAATGTCATCATCATCATCATCATCGTCGTCGCTACTCTGGTCTGCTGTAGTTTCACCAACGCGCTTTTTACACTCCACCTTTTGAGAGAGAGGTTTATCGTCCTCATCATCGCTGCTATCTTGATTCATGGGTGCTGGCTTTGCGGGTGCTGCAGTACGATTGCGTTGGGCTAATGGAACATCGTCTTCGTCACTGCTTTCATGCGAAGGTACATCAATCTTGAATGCTTTTGCTATAGAACAGACACACACACATGAACATTTGGGTAAACTTTAAATTGGCAAATTGGACCCAGAAAGAGGGTCGTCCAAGCCAATTTTCCTGGTACAAGAAATAGATTACCTTGAGAATTTGGATTCAACATTTTCTCTAGTGTTTATTCAAGAGAAAAAAGAAAAAGCAAAATGTAATGTAAAGTGCACATTTTAAATATAGAATAATTTTCATTGTCTCTTGAAAAAAACAAAGTCATTTGCCCATGTAGCGGTTATTTAATAAGATGTCTTAATAGAAAGGGTCTGCTAAAGTTGGCCAATTGGGCAGATATCTTCTATCTACCAAGGGCCAAACCTGCTTTGCGTCATAGAGTTCTATAAACTGTTGATCCATTGATCTCGACTTTGGGTGAGAGAATCTCCTGTACTCATCGAATATAGATGTGTGACTCCAGTTCTGGATCTTCCTTAGACATCCAATTAAGCAACCAGTTCTATGCTATATTGGGGGGTTGATTCAAATGTTAGCTACTACTACTACTAGACATGTTGCTCCATTACATCCACTGTACCTTTCCCTTGTTGCAGTGAATCAAGATTGGGTGGTTTCGTTTATCTAGTAGTGCTGCTAATGCTGCACTAATCTTGTCTTCTGGAACTATGGGAAATCAAATGTGAATACGATGGAATGCTGACAAGTGTTACTCTTTTTAAATTACTTTGCACAAATGGCTCCTATACATCAAAGCGAGTCAGTCAGCCATGTCGTATTCGCATTTCTAGATACTACCTTGTTTCCCGCTATACCAAACTGTAAGAACTGTATATTTTGCTCTTCTAAAAACTTCATATTTTGCTCTGGATACTCCTCCAAAATCAGTGTTCTAGTAACAATGTTGTGAGACTGAGGTTTCGCACATTGACATGGCTCTCATGTACAACTTACAATACACTTTTCAGTTTGAGCTTTTCTAGAAATTTGTAATGCTTCTTTTTGGGAAACGATGATCGATACACATGCTCGCACACCATGTTGAAGTTTTCGGGAGGAATCAAAGCTTCTTCAAATAATTCAGTGTCGTCTTGCACGTTGAATGTATCCATGACGGACCAATTTGGGTCAGGTAACGGTTTAGGTACGATTACCACTGCATTTTCTTCAGTCACTGTGTTGGAATTATTGGATGGTTCTTCTGTAGCTTTGTCTGTCATGTTGCGTCGTGTCTATTCGTGTGTGTGTGATAAAGAAAATGCCAGAGCGATAACAGAAAAGAGTGGGTGTCCATACACCACATCTCTCACATTCACCGGCGTTTCAAACAAAATGTTCGTAGCCACATCCGCATTGGTGGTCTCGAATAGTTTCAGTGGTGATAGAAAGCAGTGTATAGCTATGCAATTGAGGTATCCATGGTGAAGCCGAGTCGCCTTTATATTCAAGACAAGTGCTTATTCAGATCAGGTAGTTATCCATCATTCCAAGTAATATTTTGGTTCAACAATGCGCGCAATGTACTCTCATTAGATATTTGCCTCACTGGTATTTCCGAACCTAACAACAACGGAACCATTCCTTGATTTGCATTAAAGAAGAAAGGTGAAATTGTAATACCCTATTGACATGCAATCAAAGAGTACTTTTCCGCCCTTTGTTTTTATACAAAGACACTCTTTAGCTCGTTTACTATAGCAAATCTGACTCATTTGCGATAGTCCACGTCTGTATCAACGAGAAAAATATCGCATACAGGTAGACAACAAACCAACAATACCTTTTATCACTCGAAAATATGCAAAACACAGCATAATCTGGATACATTTGAGCCGTGTTTTCTCGTGTTAAAAGCCGTTTTAGACCGCCAAAATAGCTCCAAATAGTTGCTTTCAGCTAGCACTTACTTACCAATACCTTTGCTCAACTTTTTCCAGACCTTGAAAACATGGCCTCAGACCATGAGTAACCCCCCATGAAAATTATCAAAATTCAAACGATGGCGTTTTTGATCCTGAAAACAAAGACTTTTACTATGGTGTGTATTAATTCAAAATGATCGTATCGATCCAGGGCAACTGTCAAAAACTTGTTTTTGAGACCTTTATATATGGAATTTTGACATTTCGGTCGAAATGACTATTTCTTATTTTCAAGGTTTACTCTAAAAGTTGATTCAAAGCACTTTTTGAAATTAGAACCATTAGATGCGCCTTGAAAAGTACTCCTAAGGACCATTAATGAGCAAATCGTGATTATCACAATTCACATAGTCGACTCTGGCAGAATAGATCAATCAAGTCGAAAATCATCAAAATATGTCCAATCCCGAGAGAATATTAATCTGAGCTTGAATCAGTTTTGGCTGGCAAAATGCATTCCTGTCTAGGTAATCGATGTTTTTGAGGCTAATAAGAAGGGTATTACCCATTGAAATGCATTAGAGCATAGACATACTACTGATCTTTGTATTTATTGCTTCTATTTACATTGCATAGTTTTAATCACTGCATTTTAACCATTTGCACCCACATCTTGATACCAAATGTCAAATGTCACTTCATTCGAGATTGTGCGAGCTATTTACATAGAAACCCTAGTATATTATACTAATATCTAATAAAAAATATAGTGTTTTATTGTTGTCTATAAACTCTTGAATTCTACAGAAACCAAGTTTTAATATATCAAGGTCAATGGGTCTTAATCTTGCCTAAATGGGAAGATTTCCAGTAAAGGCAAATAGTTGGCCTTCAAATGTTGGAATACACCTTCAAATGGACTCGATTGTCAAGAGCTTTTCAGATGATTTAGCCATGTATACAAGGCCTAGATTCAGTCTAATAGTTATACTAGAGTTTTGTAAGCTTAAATCAACTTTTATTCATGTACAAGGCTTCGAAATGTAGCTAAAATTTCATAAATGAAATGCCATGCTGACTATTTGCGAGGATTTAGAGACGTCATCAACCACAAAGGATGCCCAATCTGTCTTCCATTTGGGCAGGTACCAAAAGGAAAAACAAAATAGTTTTCATTTCTTGACTCTTGATCAATCCACACTCCCCACTCTCTTTTTTTCTGTAAATCATCAACATGTTCAGAGCTTTAAATCGTTTTGCTATCGAAAGACCTGTTATCTTTTGGTCTTTTGTTCTTGGAACAGCCGGTAATGATCTGCTACAGCACAACTAGTATGCAACAATCATAAAATTAACTTTGATCAACCCCCCGCATTTAGGTCCTGTCATGGTTTTCACAGTTCCCAAGTTCAGACGTGAATATCTCGGCTTCAAGGGTTATGAAGCTCTTCCCATCTCATATCCTCGTAAGTTTCTGTAGTAGTAAACGATAGTTTGGATCCAGAAACTAATGAAAATCTGAATTGATAGTTCCCAACCGTGCTCGCACTCCCGTCAGTGGTTATGAAGATAGTGCTTAAAGTAGAATTAGAGAAAAAGAATAAAACATCAATTGGAATCGAAGAAACTATTTCAGAAACATTCAATGCTATTTACTCGTTCAATGGGAGTATCAATTTACGATGGAGATAGATAGAGCCAAGACGCAACAAGTGTAGTGATTATTGATTCAGGTATATTGCTACAGTACATTTGAACGGATGGAATTAGTAGAAGGGATGGCATTTTTTTTACAACAAGATTAAAGGATTGCAAGAGGAGAAAATCAGCATGAATCTTTGTTTTACCAATGTCCTGGAGTTCGAGTCTCGCGAATATGCCGCATACTAGAGACAAAGAGCCCTTATCCCAACATCAGCTCGTAATGCAATTGTTCATTTTTACGTACTACTTATAATGCTAAGATTAATCATTTCCTTGGAGAAATACTAAAATCTGTCTCGGCTCTTCTTTCTCACTAAACAATTAGTGAATACAATGGAAAGATTCCATCTTTGAAGATTCTTTACATATGGCATGATGAGGCCTACTCATAAACATTAGTAAAATTGGCCTATCAGTTCCGGACTACCGCGAGAAACATCAAGTAATGGCCCAACAGTAAGTTTTGA
Organism: Mucor sp. M7501; assembly: GCA_037040325.1. NCBI lineage: Eukaryota > Fungi > Mucoromycota > Mucoromycetes > Mucorales > Mucoraceae > Mucor > Mucor sp. M7501. Next base: position 14,542 of record JAXQGS010000109.1, on the reverse strand, counting down.
TCTCCAACTGGACTTATCAATGGTGATGTGAAAGAGCAAGATGGATCCAATTATGCTGTTGACTCTCAGTCAAAACAGGGCTCCTATTTATCGTGCAGAATACAGCGTATCGATACCGTACGAGCCTTCGACACTGCTGATCCTTTAAAACTTTGTTTTTTAATAATAGCATTATTCTTCATTATCAAGCTTTCTTTCGGCCACGCTTCCGAAACAGCGTAAAACATCTTTGCATTTGAAGGAAAAAAAGAACATAAACCAAGTTTCTAATAATGTTTTATGTTAATCTTCTCCAACCCGGCGTCAGAGTGCTACATCGTCTTATCTTTTTTTAATTTAAAGTGGTCTGCTTTTTCCATTCAATGTCTGCGGACATGTTGAATAAGATGAATTGCTGAATCAATAAAATTAATACCCATTGGGAACAAACTATTTATATAAGACCACAAGTTGCTTTGTCTTGCTCTTTCTTTCGTTCTATTGTATTACTTGAAAATGCTTTCTGTCCGTAGTCTGCTTATTGACCCTCAATCACAAGCTCAATCGCAAGCTCAGATCCATCAGCCACAACAAAAGCAAGCGAGGCCCTCGGTATTAGACATTGCATCTTTGCTGAATGATCAAGATGATTCATGCCTTCACATGATGTTATCAAGACAGAAGCAACAGCAAGACCATCATCACTCTCATTATACCCACCATTATCACAACCATCTTCAAACTACTTACAGTCGTAGATCACCACCTCTACCATCACATCCGTATTACTCAATTGACAAGCGCCAGCGTAGATCTTCTCGACAACACCAAATTGAATCGAAAAAGATTGAACAAGAACTATTGGACGAGCGCAGACAATCATCATCATCCAATTCATCCTCTGTGTATTCCTTTACAACATCAAAATCAAACACACAAGACGCCGGCGTTGAAGATCAAGATGTGGAGTACGACTTGCCACTGAAAGCCAAAAGAAGAAGAGCATCATCCAAGCAATTACATGCATTGAACAAAGTATTCGAAAGAACATTCTTTCCATCGACTCAATTAAGAGCTGAATTGGGTCGTCAGCTCGGTATGAGCCCAAGAACAGTTCAAATATGGTTTCAGAATAAGCGTCAGGCAATCCGCACAAGAGAGCGTTCTAATTCCAGCAGAGAAAACTCTATCTCATCCGAATAATTCTATTGTTATTCATTACCATTACCTACATATATCCCTTTAAATTATACTACATTACTTGATCAGAAATAAACTGTACTCTACATTTTCTTCCTTGCGATTCCAGTGATTTTGTTATTTTATGCTTGCAGTGTATTATGGACCAGCCAGCCGGTTTCATACAAGATGTTGCAGTATGACAGATAAGCTCGTAAGCATTATAGAGAATCTTAAACAAAGTATATAATCTGAGATCACTTTTAATGTCTGCAAACTCCTTGTTTTAGCACAATGCATCATACCCTGTCATCATGTCAAGTTACTCAGAAGAAAAACCTGCGCATTTTGTCTCTGAATATCAGATTCATTATACAGGCTATATTTGATCCACAGAATTTTCTAAATATATTTACTTTGAGAGCCAAGCTTAATTATGAAAAGCTTTAAAAGACATGTAGAGATTCATGGTACCTCATAGATGACACGCCACACTCTATTAGGTGTTGCTTCTTACATCTAAATTCCAGTTTTATATTTAGACTCTAATTTCTGATCTAATCCCAAGTTTTTGATTATTAATATGAATATACTGTATAGGTATAACCATGGTTTTACAATTCGTATAAGGGTAAATAGAATAAAGATCAGCTTATATAAAATTCAAAAGAGAATGAAACAATTCTATTCTTTTTTCTTTAATAATAATAAATGTAGGAGATCCTTTGCGCATTTACACATCGTGGCATTGACATGTACAAAATGATCTCTCAATCATTTGTAAGCAGGCCATGAATCTCGGATTATTTCCTTGCGAATCATGATAGACAGAAGCATATTAGTCATTCTATAATATATACATCATGCACATCCATGTCAGCGAAACCTTCAATTTTAATATCAGTTTTTTGGAGTATATGAAAACAAGACATGTATGAAAAAAGTTTCATTTGATGAAAATTATTTGGTAGAGTTTACGAAACCCCTCCTTCATGCGCGCAATTAAGGGCTTTATTCTAGTGACCCTGATTCAATTGTTGTTTCATATCATTATAACATGGAAAAGATCTGCTCAAAAACTGGACCTTATACTCAAAATGTATCATTCAAGATTATGGATATAATCGAATGATCTGTGCCAAATGATGATGATTATTAGTTTGATTTGTACGTATTAAGTTGCGATATAGTATCGTCTTCTGTCAATTTGCCTAGTAACGTACATATTTGAGTGTTAAGAGACTGGTTGGGAGAAAAGAAAGTGTCTCTTATACCGGTAGCAGAACATCTCATTGAAGCTGTCATCTGAACCCTAGAAACGTGCTCAATAACGAGGAGAAATCCTTAATATGCATACTCAAATGTCAGATTTCAAAATGCAAAAGCATGCTATTGGAATCTACAGGGTGTCAGAGGCAGAGATTGAGCAATTATAGACGTCTATAATGTCGTTTACTATACAAAAGATGGATGTCAGGGCAAACACACAGCCTAGCTGGGATTGAATTTTAGAGCTGCCACTGGTCCTCCAGATCTTCATCTGGACATCCAAAAACCTTTCAGGGGCAATTACACAATATTTTACTACTCAAACAACAGGTATTTCTCTAGACCTATACATGCAAAATTGAACGATGAATCCAATGGTGTTAATTTCAAAGCAATTCCTTTAGTCTGTGGAGAGCAACTGTCGAAAAATGCAAAACACGTTTTTGGAGAAAAGGTCTACAAACACTATAGTAAATTGATCCGAAGACACCTTCACATGCTCATATGCTTCACTGCGGTTCGTATGAACTTGGGAACACCTTAGTAGAAAACTTCATTTTCGAGGTGAAAACGTCCATCATTCAAAATCATCGATTTTTCCCTTGCTAGTACAGGGCAAAATTTGCCAGAAATCGATCATCAACTCGATCCCAAAAAAATTGCGGAAAAGTGATCCATAAGATAATGTCAGGTCGTAGAACACGATTACACCTGTTTTGAGGCCGATATTACGCTTTGTTGGCGAGATACAAGCGATTTAAACCCTTGATTTTACAGTGATAAGAACATTTGAGGGCTGCTCACTGAACAATGCGCTTAATAACATCTGGTTTGATGGTCTGTGGTCCATCATCTCACGAAACAGTGCATTGTGCGCACAAGAGAGACACGAAAGAAGCTTTTATAGAGTTTGGCATTGCCTCGATTTCAGATGTGTTGTGCAAATGATCAAGCTGTGCTTGCTCCTTTGAGACACATACACTAACCTACATCTACGCTTACTTCTGCTCATCAGTTTCAAGTTTCAGGCAATTCCTGCCTCAAAATCTCAATTTTTTTTCCAAATGTAGTGAACTGGTGGATTTGAAAGTGTCTCCAATCTCTTAATTCGAATTGGGAGACTCTAAACAGTGATTTTAGGGAACCAAACCTTGGTGGATTCAAAAGTGTCTCTTGTATTGAAATTCTCTTCAACCGGAGTCTCTTGAATCGAGATGCACTACTACGGTACACTTACCCCAACGAAAATTTTGTCTTGCTTTGCCAAGAGACTCATGCCCTGTATACAGTGCTCATAATACACACTCGTTAATAAGAAATACAGCTGATGTTGCAATGGATAAGTGTGTATGTCAGTAATGGATGAATACAGCACTCGCAGTTGATGGAAAGATCTCGGGCTGGCTTTATGGAATTAGCAATGCGATGCATGATTCATGCCATTTTGAATCTGCAACATTGCACAAAAGAGAAGTGGGATTTATGCACTAGATGGAAGCTGCTGATTGACATTTTTATATATACATATACATTGGGGAAATAAAAGGGTGAGAAAAAAAAAAGTAATAATATATGAAGTGAAATTAAACGAAACTTGAACTATGAAAGAAAGAAAGGGAGAGAGATATATGTAATAAATATTGGAGAAATGTGTTGTTTTCTGTGATTCTTGCAAGAAAGATATATTCTAAGTGCTGTTTAGTTTTCTTGGATCTTTTTTTTTTTCTTTTCGTTGTCTGCTTTTGTTTACGGCAAGTTTATCTTTTCTTTGGTACATTTGGTTTTGGTTTGTGATAGACGTGACACTAGCAACCGAATAGAGATGAATATTGTGACGAATGATGTAGCATAAATATTTACTCACCTTGTGGGCATGTCGATACCAAAGTACGCTATTCTTTCTTTTAACATTGCTCACAGCAACCCATGTATGGCACTGATGGCATAATCCTTCAACTAAGTCTTGATCAACCCAGCGAGTCTCTAAAGGCTGAACAAACTCTTTACCAGAGACAGAAGAGATGCCATGGAAGAATTGCTTATGATACCTTTTTTAAAGATTAACATAAATATTTGTGTATGTAATACAATCACAATCCTTACCAATATGCACTGTTTTTGAGCTGTAACCATTTGCCAGGCTTACATGTATCACATAAACCCTCCTTTGACTGACCGTTATATCTAACCCAGGCTGGCGTATACTTGTCACCAGCAAAGCGAAGTTTCTGTTTGCGAGGTCTGGCTTCTGGATCAGTCCTTGCTGCTTCGACATCTCGAGCTGACATGTCAGGGTAGTCTTCTTCATTCGTTTCTTGTTCAAGCTCTTCATCAAAGTCATCAGAATTGGAAGATTTTTGCTTCTTGCGCTTTGGCTTTGATATGATGGGAGAAGCATGTTGCTGTTGTTGCTGATGTAGATGCTGCCCTTGCTGAGATTCCATTGACGGGTGAGTTGGTAATGGTAATTTCCCGTTATTAGGATAGTAATAGCGCTGCTGCATAGGGTGCTGAGGTGGGAAAGTATACGAGTAGTAAGGATGCTGTGGTTGTTGTTGTGGTTGCTGTGAGTCTAATTCGCGCTTCACGCCGACATTATTAGACATATCAGGCTGGCGAGCAAGGGGATGTAACATTGAAACGCCGCCAGGATGATGGTGATGCTGATCAGTTTGTTGCGATGGCTGTTGTTGTTGTTGTGGATGAGGAGGGGGATAGCGGTGGTGGTAGGTATGAGGGGCAAGTGGAGAGCTCATATTGGGATGATAGAGTCTACCATGTTGACGAGGAGAAATGGGATGATTTGAATATTCTACAGAGCTGTAAGGATGTTGTGATTGCTGTTGATGATGGGGATGTTGTGATTGTAATTGATGCAAATCATCATGACTCCAAGAGACTTTGGTGGGAGTATGATGGCTGTAAAGGTTCTCTTGCTTAAAGACAGGCGCATCAGAATGAGCAGTATTGAGAGAAGACGAGGAAGAGGAGGCAGTGGCATTCACTGATGTGCTAGTGCTTGCTGCTTTGTGTAGGAGGTCAGGCCTTTCCAAGAACGCCTCAGGCATTGTTTGCCAACTCATGTTGACATCATATGAATGACGGCGGTTCGACTCTGCTTCATTGATCAAGACATCGCCCCAAGCGCTTTTGTTCTGTGATGGGATTGACATATCATCTTGCCATTGTTGTTGCTGAGGATGGACTATAAATGTGTATGAAAAAAAATTTTTTTTTAGTAATCAGCTAATATTTTATGCGCATAATGTGTCTCCTTATTTCATGCTATATTTAAGCTTTCGTATCTCTTGTCCTCCACCTCCCCTTGATTTTTCAAACAAGATAAAAGAAAAAACGATACTTTACCTTTATGCTCGAGTTCATTTGCTTTTGGAAATGCCATTAGTTTGTTGAAATTAGCTAATAACATGGCTGCTTCAATAGAATTTCTTTGTTGTGATAGATGTAAACTCAGTTGAGCTTCATGATTTAACCCGAATGGTAAGCCCAAGATGGCTGGACTACTCTTGCGTTTATCATATCTGTTGAGTAATAGAGCAGGATTCAAGCTCTCATGATCAACGGGATCTTGGGAAGAGGAGGAAGAGCAAGATGCCATATTGGTGTCCTCTTGAGCCGGGGTAACCATAGTGGCGATGGGGTAGGTGATTGTGGAAGCATCCTCGTTACTAGCACCATCATCTTCCTCCACCAATGTTGGCAATATCTTTGGAATGCTGGATGTGCTTGCATTTGCAGTGAGATTCGGTTTGTAGTCTGAGGTTGATGGCATATTCATGCGGTCATTTGAACGATCTGCATAATGAAGACCAGAGCGCTCCTCTTTTGCAGGAAGATATCCTTGAATATCCATGATTAAATGATTTTTTTTAAAGCGAGATTTGTATTTTTTCCTGCTTGCCTAGATTTCTCTCTCTACATGATGCAAGAATTTGATGGTTTAGAAAACCACATCCAGACACAGTTTAATGCAATGCTTACTTTTGATTTTTCTCGTTATGGATGCGAAAAACCAGCAATATCAGAAAAAAGAAAGATGGTATTCAGTGCTTCTTTTTAATGGCTAAAATAAAAAGGAAAAGAGTGTAAAATGTGTTTGCAAAAAAAATTAAAGCAAAAAAAAAAGAAGAAAAAAAGGCTTAACCAATCAATGCAAGATAGGTTGAGCCTCACTACAGCCAATGTGACTGTACAGACTATTTAGTTTCGATCTGATTTGGCCACAAATCCTCCAAAACACATCAAATGTAGCATAATATTTGTATAGATTTGCTGCTATGCATCTGATCCATCAGTTGCTTTCGGTTTATTTCTTGTGAGATGTGTTGGGTATCCATATTTCAGATAGAAAAAGATGCATTAGATGGCTTGTTGTTTCAAACTCATTGAAATGGATCATTGGACACATTTCACATTGAATGAAATTGGTTTCTTTATTTGTGATACTCGAGAAAAATTTGTTTTTATTTTTATTGTAACCCCTTGATAGTTTGCAGTGTGAGGATGTGTGCGCGTGTAAGCAGAGGCGTTAGGCATCAAATATGAATCTATGACGTCAAAATGGCTGCTTGTTTCGCACAAAGGATAGCTCAAATGTACATTTATGCTGATTCGTTCTTGATCGATTCCGCATAGAAGAGCAAATTTCCGTTCTTTTTTTCCAATGTTTTCGATAGTTCTGTTGCAAAATGGCCTTTCTCTCCATTTCTCACTGCTACAGTACAGGGGAAAGCGTCTCTTTGCCTGTTGCTATGAGATGAAAAATTTTCACTAATGAGATGATACAATCTCAGACAAGGGGCACCACCAGATGTTGTCTTGTCAGTAGTATAGCTTGAGGATAGTCCCGACTCAAAACAACGATTGATTGATGCGAAATGTGTTTGCTCGATATAAAACATAACTAATGGTTGCTGCTTATATCTTGAGATGAAGCCTTGGCGACGAAACATGTTGCCTCCATTTCAAATGCAATGTTCTCGTTCTCTTGATGTTGTCTTTCTCCTTTGGCCATGCAGAGTTACACAGCATCCTTAAAGTAAATGATTGCACGTGGCCTTGTGCGTTATAAAAGCCATTCATTGTGTTTGCACACATTGCACTCAACATTTATCATGCAAATGAGCATAACTACTTGATCATAAAGTAGGATCTACGGATGAAAAAGGATCCTCAGATCGTTTTCAAGGGGATTTGTCATCATTTTTTCAAGATCCATCAATGTATACTTTCAGTAGATAGCAGGTTCAAGATTACATGGAAATCATAGTTGCTATAATGCAACGCATACCGAGGATTCGATCAAACTGAGCATCAAATTGTATTGTTAGTACTAGTACTCAGGGATCCCTCGATATACCTCCTAAATTCCTGCCACATGTTGGCTGCAAGCGCATTTTTCTTATACTACTGATGCCATCTAATGTGTGTCTAGCCCATGAAGGAACTTGACACATGAAATATAACGAGATCCTTCACGAAATTTGGCACTAGCACAAAGACTCATGAATCTACTGATGCGGTACAAGGCAATTATGTGTGACACTACATTTTCCTGAGATGTCCATACAAATGTGGATCCTTATCATGTTCACGTTCCATACGCTTTGTTGCAGATTCATTGTGTAATGCTAAATTAATGATCGTTGAAGATATCGTTTAATTTTAGAATGCTATAATACAAAGTAATTGTATTGTGCAGTCAAAATGTTGCCAGATCTACCAGTGTAACTCTTGATCTGCATTGTGTGCAGAGTATCAACATCTGTCCTACAAAACAAATGTTAAGCGAGCATCTCTTCGTCGCAATAGAATGTACCTTTATCTATTATATCTGTTCCAAATTGCATTGATCATATCGTAAGTCAATGCGAACGAGCATCATGCGCCTGTAAAGCATTTCAACTGACACAAACCATCTCCGCGTCAAACCTGGATGTTATTTCTTTTCAGGAACACCTTCGTTATCCTTTCTAGGTGATTATGCTATCAAGCAAGTGAAGCTCATCAGGCGTAGGATGCATATTAAAAGAACAAGCACGGCTAAAAGCAAGATATATAGTTGGCTAAATTCTGGCACTTTAAGAATAGCACACAATAAACAGGACATAATTGGCTGCATGAATGATGGAGATCAGGGGCGAAATCCCATACTATACCACACAGTTATAAAAAAGCTACATGCAAGTTTCGTATCCTACCATAGTCTACTGCTGCTCGGCAGACTAAAGTAAGTATTTTGTAGTTGCATCATTAGAAAAATAAGCTTTCAAGGTGTAATCATAGAAAAGACGATTGTCACATTGATTAATGCTGATTTCATTTCAATCACTGAATTATACGATGCTCAGCGATCAAATTTAATTGTAAATAGACATTCATATTATATTGGGCCTTAAAGTGTTGGATGATATTAATGTGTAGCTCTGGAATTCGATGATTGCTTTTGAGTTGAAATATTAAACCACTGAGTCAAGTCGATCATACCGAGTATAACTCTTTCATGTTTATCAAGGTTTACCCAAACATGATGCCCATGTGTGTAGTATATAACGAAATAGCATGGAAAGGCCAATAATTTGTACGACGTAATCTTCGCTTCTCATTTGGCCCTACCACTTGATACTTACATATAAATTTTATACACTACTATTGTTCCCGTCTTCCTTTCTTCCCCTCTTTATTATTAACCATTCACTAAGGAACATCCCTTGGTTTTTCCATAATTTGTTTGACAAATCAAAGACAGTGAATAGCATAAAAGATATACAACTAGTAGTAGCTGAATCTTTTGTTTTACATACACACAAACATGGATCACCAATACCAAGCAATTTATTATAATCATAATACTACCAACAGCCGATTACCTCTTACACCAAATAACAGCAATTCTCCACCGTCAGTCGTAGACCCCAGAGAATGTCCACCGCATACATCTGCTTCAAAGGAAACCAACGAACATGGCAGTAATTCTGATACACTTCACGATTACCCACAAGAGATAACTTGGCTTTTCTTTCGAGATAATAAATGGGTTCCATTCCAGTCCAACAATCACTACAAAATAGAACAAGCTTTCACTCTAGGAGGTATGATTTTAGCATTTGTATTTTAAAACAAACGTTATTCACACAGTTATCTTGACTTTATTGTATCATCAAAGGCATATATGTTGATATTAAAGGTAAATAATGAAAAAAAATCAATAATAAGCCATTCTCACACTCTAAAAACTATTCATGTATCTATAATAGATTTGAACTTTCCGCATCTGAAAAGCATTCGCGTGTTTCCAACCAGAATGTACCTATCGTATCTTGGTATGAAGTATCGGCTCAGCTGTGTCATTCAAGGATGAAGATGATTCCATCACTCTGTAATAAGGCACTACTCGTTATGCGCCCATTTGTAAATGTACACCTGGTTTTTCTGCTACGATTCTTTGCGTGTTTAGATGTAACAATGAAAAAAAAAGCTGCTGAATTTGACAACATGAAAAACCATCTATTAGATCAACAAGTACTATGCAATCAAGACCAAAGACGCAGAAAAATACGATATTCTACATACATACGCAACGCAGCACCCCATTTTTATATATATCTTCCTTGTTTCTGTACATTTTATTTAAATAAAACCCCATCTTAGTCTATAGGCTGACACAAGACACCAGTAAATGCTGACATGAGTGCTCGTTGGTGTGCAAATTTCGGTGCATAACCTCCAGCTTTTGCTTGTTTGTTGTTGTGTAAATATTCGGTGGATCTAGCAATGGTCAAAGTGTCAATATCAGCACCTGTAACACACACACACACACAAAAAGAGAGACTTACGGATCGATATAATTTTCACGAACAGTGTATCCAGAGGTATATTCATACTGTAATGATAGTGGATCAAAGTTTCTTGCTTCATTCTCTCGCATTTCAGCATCCGTATCCATGGCAGTAGTGATCCAGGAAGGCATGGCGATTCTGCTGGACTCTGGTTGCTGCTGTTGCTGTTGACGAAGGGCAGATGATCTCTTTAGCGCAGTAGCTTGTCTTGTTTGTATAACTGCCTGAGCAGATTTATTCGTTGAAGCGAGCTCTGAAATAATATCAGATTTCTCCATCTCCTTTTGCTTTCTCTCCTCCTCCAACTGTTGAAGATACTCCTCTCTCTTTTGCTCTCTCTCTTGCTTTTCCATTTCGTCCTGATAGCTTCTAAAACGCTGTTCATTGACATTTTTGGCTTGATTTGCGGCAATGCTGTCTTTGTTTTCCATTTCATAGGCGGCAATCTTTGCTTCCGTTTCCGCCACATCCACTTCATTCATCAGATTGAACGCTATATACACAAGCAAACCGTTAATGCACACATTTTTACCAAGATCCATCAGTCCAACAACATACTTATGTCTTCCACCATTTCTAAATAATCATTGTATGCTCGTAAACTTGGGAAATCTTCTGCTCTTTTGTTGAATCTGTGCCAATTCATCATTAGTACTGCGCAATCATCCTGTCCATGTAAATACTTTACACTCGAGCTGCTCTTTTACGTATGCGAACTTCTTTTTCGACTGCAAGATCTTCAAAGATCTGCGACATGAATTGATTCTTTCTCAAGACTTGCTGACAGATCGGACAAGGCGCAGGGCCAGCGCTGAACAGTCGATCAATACATGATTCGCACCTGTAGATTGAGTCAGTAAGACTATAACAGAGGCATCCAAACATGCACTTACATTTTATGAAAGCACGGCGACACGAGCAGCTTGAGGTTAGGCGTGAGGTATTTGTCACTCTTGCATACAGGACATTGAGCATCCTCTTCCTAATTCACATCCATTAAAGAGATTGATACAGAATCAGAAGCATCACAGCGTCCCTACCTGAAATGATACTACAGATGACCCTGTTTTTCCTATCATCAAGGTCTGATTTCTTAAAGTGCTCGCCATGGTGTTGTTTTAGGTATTTGTAAAGAAGAACGAAAATGCCAGTTTTTGCATTTCAGTTTGATTTTATAACTGTGTTCTTTGTGACGGTAAAAGAATCTGCAATATAGCAAGTTCCAGATGAGCTTCCCAAATTTCCTTCCTTTGCTTTCTATTCGTGTAGTTAAATTTTATTCAACATGTCGATGCTCAACAACTTGAAGAAGACTCAAAAGAACCATGTCTTTTTGGACGACGAAGACGATATGGACATTGACAATATGGACTTTCCTCTTCCTAGCGAGCCTTCCTCATCATCATCAGCATCAGCAAGAAGAGCACCCTCTAGTGGCGTACCCAATATGGGAGGCGGCATGCCTGATTTGAGTAGCATGATGAGCGCCATGGGAGGCATGGGCGGTATGGGTGGAGGAGGTATGCCTGATATGGCTCAACTCCAACAGATGATGCAAAGTATGGGAGGTGGACTTGGCGGAGGTGCCCCTTCTATGGCAGCTCCTCCTGCTAGAGAGTCTGTAGTTACTGTCGCATCTGGACCCAATGGTGTCCCCCGTCAGATGCGTCCCGAGGAATTCAAAGAGTAAGAAGCTTTTATAGCCCAATGTAGAAGACGTTCTCACAGCATTTGTAGTTGGCTTTGCGTCTATCCTTGTTACATTGATGCCGACAAATCAGCTCAAGAAGGTAGAAAGATTGCAAAGGAGAAGTCAGTGAAGAATCCTCACGCCTATCATATGGCAATTGCTTGTCAGAAATTGGGTTTCTCTGTCGTATACGAGGTAATTGATCCAATCCATCAATGCGTAACAGGGTCATACTAAACAGTGGATCCATTAGGGTAAGCGTCATCCTCGCGATTGGGCAAATGTGGGTCGTGTTCGTGTCCAAATCAAAGACAAGAGCAACTTTTTCATCAAACAAGAAATCACCTCTCGTAAAGAATTGTTTGTTGCCATTGCCAAACTCATGCCTCAATGTCAAAAGGAAGGAGATGTGCCTAAATCTATTGTCGCTCCTACAACAACATTAGCCGAGATCGAAGCCCTTGCTGATGAACAACGTAAGGCTCAAGGCCTTCCTACTATGGCAGAAATGCAAGCTCAACAAGCCGCTCAACAACCTCAAATCCCTGCTAAACCCAAGAAGCAAAAGGTCAAGTATGTTCGCGGTTAGATAATACCACCCATCAATTCCTTTTATCCTTGTAACGTGCGTAAGCGCGATTTGATTCTCTTCGGAGGAAGAGAGTTGTACAGCATTATTATACTTTTCAATCTTTGATTAGATCCAAAAAAAAGAGAGAATGAATAAATATACTACAATTAGTCGTATTCAGCTACTAGTCGAATTGTATATAGTTACATTTTTCTCGGTGTCTTTAAGCCAAAATATATGGTGTGTAGCAAACTTTTGCGTTTCAAGTGTTGAGATGTCGAAGAGAGCATCTTGAACATCGTTATGCACCGTAAAATGCTATAGTTTAAATCATATCGCCATGTGGTATCTCAATTGCATAACTAACTCCAGTCAACATGGATGTTTACGAATCCATGTGGTTGTCTATTGAGATTGGCATTATACTAACATCAACATGGTTCCACCTTTGCATGATCTTTCATCGAATCTTCCAGTTGTAATTGGATCCTTTATTCGTTCAAACTTCAAACTGCTCTCTTGACCTCAAAGAAGCGTTTGAGATAGTATACTTGCCAAAGACAAACAGAAACCAATAGGCCCAACTGAGCCATAGACCACCACTTGACGCGAGCATTTGTGCTCTCTGCAGCTAAAGAATTAAACCGTCATTAGATCTAATGCCTCCAAAAGTATCGCCATAATCCTTACTGTCTCTATGTTGACGTTCTCTAACGACAATGTATTCTTGTTGAGCTTTCACAGCAAAGATGCTCTCGGCTAATTCAGCAATTTCTTTCTCAAGAGGATAGGTGTGTTCTAATAAGACCATGATGAGTACTGTGGATAATGGAATGAATTTGTATGGAGTTGTGTACCTTTGATGCTCTCATGGATCTTTTGGATATTTTCATGAATATTGAAACCGACTTTCTTCTCACTGACAGTAGAGAATTCGTTACTGAAACAATAGGTATATTTGCCTTCAATATTAGCTTGAAGTGTGTGGGAGTTGGAAGAAGTTCTTGTAGTTGAAATAACAATCGAGTCTGTTGGATCTTGAAACTACATGGTGTTGTGGAATCAGAAAAAGGGGTTCACTTTTTAATTTTGCAATAATTTACCCAAAAATCAATATCGAGATTTCCACCATCGCCAACCTAATCATTGCAGCAACCGAGAATCCATGAGTGATTCGCTCAGATTAGCGTTGATTTTGTCTCATTCATATACAAACCTGATAAGACACGGTGATCTTTTCTCCTACTTCAAGTTCCTCGTGATAACATTGCACTTCCCCGGGCTTGATAATAGTAGACATAGAGCAAGCCTGTTGTATTAACAACAAAAGTGTTGCAAGTCCTAATAAAACTCGATTCATTACTGGAGAGTTGTGAGGAAAGGAAAGGGGAATACAAAACGATTCAAGAAGGTATTGGTCAATTAACCAAATAATCGGTTGTTGAAATAGTAAATGATGATGCTGAGGACAAGCTTCCTTGACCAAATGCATGGTGGATCAAATAAAGCCTAAATGCATTATGCGTCTTTTGTCAAGAATACAGTAAGCGCTATCAACGTTTTTGTTTGATGTACTGAGAAAAACAGAGGGCGAGATGAGGAAGATCGCAGGACCAGAGAATCCTCAAGCCAAAGTGAGCTCAATGACAGCTTGATGGTGCATGCTGAACAGTTTAATTGGAAGACCCACAATGAACGGTATAAAGAAGCCGTGTTTTTTGCATTATGAGCCTTTATAAACCTTCAAATTGGTGCCAAAATGATGCGATGGGCTGAACTGACAGAGATTGAGCGTAGCGAAAGCAATTACACGTCTATACAGTGTCTTTTACTATACAAACGATGGCTGCCAGGGCAAAACGCAGCCTGGGCTGGGATTGAATTTTAGAGGCTCCACTGGCTTTCTGGATCACGGATCTGGACATCCAAAAACCTTTCAGGGGAAATTACACAAGATTTTTCTAATCAAACAGCAGGTATTTCTTTAATCCTTTA
>JAXQGS010000108.1:0-30714 GCA_037040325.1 Mucor sp. M7501 | reverse complement strand
GGAAATGCCAGACGAAGGACAGCCCCAGCAATCATTTAGCTTCCAATCCAACGTAGATGTGCCTCAAGGTGGATTTAATTTTGGTTCTTAAATGTACATTTTTTTATTATACTTATTTTTTTCTTACAACTTGCACGCTACTATCAATCTTAATCCCTTTTTTTTTTTTCCTTTTTGCCCCACTTTCCCTCCCCCTATAGCAGCTTTAAACACACTCACTCACACATACACTTCCCCTCCCCCCCTACATAAATTCACATTTATCACCATTTTCTTATTACAAATAAAAAAAAGACTACCATGCAAAATAATTTTTTTATTTCTTTGATCTAAACATTCTCTTGTAAAAACCATCCATGAATTTGAAGCAGGCCTTGACAACCAGCATGTCTGTGGATGGTTGCTGCTTTTTGGTATGCTTCTTTCGTAGCTTTTGTTTTGCTCTTTCAGAGATGACATGCCACATGTTGAATTTCTAATGTTTAGATTGGGATCAGTGATGGCACGCACAGCATGTGGTTGCTTTTGCTCTGTATTTACTTTGGTTGAGGTACCATCAGGAAGGATCTGATTCTGATTCATTATGCGCGCAAAGAAGAGGATATAATATACAATACAAGAAAGAGAGAGAGAGAAAAAAAAAGTATCCGATGTCAACCTTGATACCGGGAATATTGGCATGGCAAGATGTAGTTTCGTTTCTATAGCTCTCGAGATGATGATGGATATCGAAACCAACTGATTTCATCAACATGATTGGGCCATGGATCACACTTTTATTAATACGTTGCCATAGAAACCACAGTCTTGTGTATATTTTTAGTGGGCATCCATGTAACTGGAGGTATCAGATTTAAACTTTTTTTTTTCTTTCTTCTCTCACTCTATACATACATACATCTTTCTCCAATGTCTTTATCAAGAAACTTGTCTCTCTACCGTGGCTTATTAAGAGAAGTCAACATCCAGGTAGGTGCAGTGTGTGATTGCATTGCTCATCGTCATAACTCGACAGACACATGAAACTGACATGACCCCTTGTACTAGTATACAAAAGCTGCCAACAACCCCACCTTTGCACAAGAATTAAAGTCAATCTATCGCAACAACCAAAATATCCAAGATTCCTCAAAGATTGAAGCATTAAACAGCAATGCTGAAAATGTATTGACATTTTTAACAAGTTCAAGAAAGCATAAAGTATGTATAACATGTCAAAACCAGAGCTCTCTCCCTCTCTCTCTTGTTATTCACACTTTATCTACAGGAACTTCGTGCATTATATTCAGCTATTGTAATGGAACAAAAGAGAAAGATTGAACTCTCTGCTAACCGCGTGGGTTTGAACTTACCAAAGCAATACGATCCTGAGAACCCTCAACCTCTCGGTGGTGATAGTGAAGCAGCAGCAGCAGCAGCAGCAGACAAGCAGAATTAAACCGCATTACAAAATAAATCATAGACAGCCTCTCTCTCTCTCTCTCTTTATTATTATTCAAACAGTGATAGTCTTTGATTTCTTTTCTTCGTTTTGCTGGTTTTGATAGATTTCCCGAATCAAGAAACCAGCGACATCCACATCCTGCCAATACGACATGTGTACACTCAACGCACTCAGATAGGCATTCTCCAGCAACCCTTCCTGAAGATAGAAATCCAGTCTACCCGTAGGATTCAAACATTTGAGTTTGGACGCACTTTTCGCATTGGCTCGAGTTGTCATGATGTTGGGGTCGGTTTGAGATTGCCATTCCTGCAATTCAGCAGAACCTGATGCGTATTCCAACGGTTTCGAGAACCCTAAACCACGCATCAATAAGCTGCTGGTGAATCCCGTCTTGATGGATTCAAACATGGCGCCGGCTCGATTCGCGAGATCACTGCCTGCATTGAAGCCGGCATCCAACATACTCTTGAGCCCACCTTTGATGTAAGGAATAGGCACAGGCTTCAATTTGGCTCCGTAATGACGAACAACCAAGGGCTCCAAGCGATAGGCGACTGGATCCGATTTGTGGAAAATATTGTAAATGTTGTCAGCAGCAGGATACACAAAGGACACGGGATGATCATTGTTGTTTTGCTTTGGTGGCGGTTCTGTCAATGTTTTGCGAGATACCATCTTGTTGCCTCGTAACAGCATGATCATACCTAAGGGTGACCCTAATGCAAAGTAGTTTTTCACGGGGAAATTCAAGGTAGCCAGATTCTTTTCATTGTACGCAGACGAGTTTTGTTGTTGCTGTTGTTGTACGTTTGGCTTTTGTTTGTAGGTGAATGGCTGCACTGTAAGAATGTCGAATCCAAGCAATGACTATATATACATATATATTACATGTGTTAGATGGCATGACATGAACTCTTGACAATGGAATACGTACACCCAAGGAATGAGCAACAATGGACACCTGGCCATTGTTCTTTAAAAAGTAGGGGTTTCTTTCAATGAACAACTTGTACACTCGGTTAATCTCTTTTGTCACCACATGGATCATCAAATCATGGTATTTGCTCGTCAGGTATAAAGGAACTATCATCCATGAGTCAGTCTAAAATGCGTATCTACGCCACTGTTTGCATCCCACTTACTGTCAAGAAAGACGTCCGAGACCAATGTTCGGATATTGGGTGCGCCTTCCAATGTAATTTCATCCAACGTGGGGCAACCATCATCGTCTTCTGAGATGCCAATATCTGACTCTCGTTTGGAATCTTCTTCTGTATCATCTGTTCCAAACAAGATGCCTTTTCTCCAAAGAATGGGTAAAACTTGGATGCCATTGGGACGATCCAAAGGCTGCGTTCCTGAAACTGCAATGGGCCATGTTGATTTCATCGTTTTTCTCAAGACATTGACATCTAGTAGTAGAAAAGCAGTGTTACCTGATTGTGTGTACGATAGCACATTCTCTCTTGCTCACTCACCATGTACAAAATTCTGACCCATACGCTCAGACATTTGTTGACCAATGCTAATGACATTGTTTGTAAGATACACCATGGCTATTGACTCGAGCATATGTACTACACTTACCCATGAATCACAAACACGATTTGATCTATATTTCGTACATCTTCCTCGCTGTCTTCATTATCGTAATCTTCTGCGCGCTGCTGTATCATCTCCTTCTCTTCCAGCTCCTTTTTTTTCAGAG
Organism: Mucor sp. M7501; assembly: GCA_037040325.1. Classification (NCBI taxonomy): domain Eukaryota; kingdom Fungi; phylum Mucoromycota; class Mucoromycetes; order Mucorales; family Mucoraceae; genus Mucor; species Mucor sp. M7501. Next base: position 27,559 of record JAXQGS010000108.1, on the reverse strand, counting down.
GAGAAATGTTTCTTGCTAAATCTCCAGAATCAGTCGAGAGTCTAGGTTGCTCGTCTTGTAAATCTAAGTGTGGTTTCTTGCTGGCATCAGCTTCATCTGTAGTAGCCTTTGCATCCTTTTTGACTTCTTGCTCCTTCTTTGCAGTCTCCTTTTCTACTTCATTGTAGCCTCGAAGTAATTTAATGCCACCCAAGTTTTGATTGTTTGTCAATTTCTCTAAGAAGCTCTTGGCAATCTTGGCTGGTGCTGTGTCACTGTACAAAAGTATAGAGTTTGTGTAAGCACGTATATAGACGGCGACGTTTTGCTTGTCATTGACATGTGCACTTACTATAACAACCAAGCTTGGGTTGGGCTCGAGTAAATGATATATTGCCCAAGATAGGGTCCCAGCAGATACTCTTTCTGCTCCTCATTTACTTTTAATTCGCTGATGGGCTTTGGCGCTGTCGAGTTTGAGGGTTCTTCTTGTGGTGCTTCATCCACTTGACCAATGTCCTTTTCTTTGTCTTGTTCCTGTACTATGGACACTATTTCAGCGGCAACTGGTTCAGATTTGATTGGCTTATGTTTACTAATGCATAATGAATTAATCTCGGTGCTGGATGCATACAGTTTTTTCGCAACTTACTGGTAACCTTGTTCGATTTGCTTTGCCATGTTTTCTTCGCATGGTAGCCACTTTGAATCTGTTTGCATAAACCATGTAGCCCGACGCACTTCAAATACAGGCCCTTCCCAGTAAACAGGGCTGATTTCTCTCTTGTAAATATCAACTTGAAACAAGTGATCTTCATTCACAGGTACTAGTTTTGTGCCATTCTCGAAAGCCTTTTCCAGTGCTGTATTGTCACGCTTTGAAAATGGAACCCAATTCTTTGGTTTGTTCTTGGAGGAGGATGTTGCCAAAGTGGATGAAGATGATTCGGAGGAGATGGATGAGGCTGAGGATGGTAAATTGATGTTTGTTAACGTCTTTTCTCGCTTGGCTTTACGAATAGCAATAGGATCTACAATAGGTTTATCGATGGCGTGAAACCTACAGCAAGGAAAGTGTGTTGCCTGTTTAAATCATCCGAGTATCATTTACGAAAAGAATGCTCCTTACCAATGCACTTTGAGCAATGGGGCTTGAGAACAAGTGTCCTTTGATTCTGTCATTTTACATAAATGTAGAAAATGATATGACAAAGAAAAAGAATGTGCTTTAAATGCTTTGGTTGAGTGATGCTTCCTTTTTATGAAATATTTGACGGAGGTTGAATAGCATTTGCAGCTGAAAATTGTCTTGATTGCCTGATGATTTTCAGCTTTGGCTCTTGTGCTCCCCAACAACCTCCATATCCATCCATAAGCAACTGTCCTTTTGATATAACAATGGACATGATGAGCTTTCTTCTCTATGGCTAGCTATTCAAACTCCTTTGATTTGTGTCCAATGCCAATATTCTTTTATGCATTGAAAGATGTTTGATTCCAAATGTCCATGTTTTTTTTATAATAAGCATTTTATTGCCTTTGTTTTTTTTTTTTTTNCTTTGATTTGTGTCCAATGCCAATATTCTTTTATGCATTGAAAGATGTTTGATTCCAAATGTCCATGTTTTTTTTATAATAAGCATTTTATTGCCTTTGTTTTTTTTTTTTTTTACAATTAAGAAAGTTATGGGGTTATTAGAAAAAAAAAGAAAAGCGATTGAGTTGATAAATATATATAATAGATAAAAAAAAAAAAGCAACATGGAAGAGAGGTAAAATAGAGCTATTCTGTTTAGAATGAATTTACAAGATGTTTTTTTTAGTTGTATGCATTGCCATTGGAATAACCTTGAGGTGGACCAGATGGAGGAGCAACCCAAGCAGGCTGTTGTTGCTGCTGATGATGCTGATGTTGCTGTTGTGAATGTTGCTTTTGCTCTTGATCGAGCACTTCGGGTTTTGTTTCTGTCTTTGCAACATCGGGAGATGACTGACCAGGCATCTTGCCTGTTCTCTCCAACTCTTCGACTTCCTTGGCAGCTATTTACATGTACAGAATGAGCACACACACACATTCAAAGTTTTGCAATTCAAGAGAAACACTTACTCAAAAAACGGCCACCTGGACCACGAGGTCTGCGCATGGCATGTTTATGTCTACTTTCATGAAGGTAGGGCTTTCTTGCTTTACTCAATTTGTTTAATTCCTCTAATTTGGCTCTAGCAGCTCTGCGCTTCAAGATACGATGATATTGCTTTGCATTGACATATAAAGGTTCTTCTGAAGGCTGCTCAGCAGCATTTTGAGCTGGTGGAAGCACAGTTGCTGCTGCTGCTGCTGCTGCTGCATCCATGGGTCTATAGCCTAGGTTTTGAGGAGGAGGAGGAGACGACGAATGGCCTACGGGTTGCTTTTTTATATCATAGGTTAGATCTCTCAATAATAACATTTCACATGTGGATGAGATTTTACCATTGAGTAGGGTGGTTGCACTGCTGCTGCTTGCGAAGAGTAAACATGTTGTCTAGAGTCTTGAGCTGGATGCATGTCCATACTGGGTTGATGATAGCCCCCATTGTACACTTCATGTGGAGGAGGATATTGATGTGGTTGTTGTGAATCTGTCATAATTTTTTTTATTGTTTTGAATTGGCGTTACTCTAAAAAGGATTGGCTAAAAGAAAGGGTAAAAAGGATTGGTCAAAAGAACAAAAGCTTTTTATATCAAAATCAATAAAGAGGAAGGATCTGGAGGTGAGAGGGCCAGGGTTGGAGGGAGAAACCAAACTTATATATGACGTCGTAGGTCATATTTGGAGATTTGTCTCAAAATATCATCATTTTATTGGCATCCGACACGAATCATGTTCTTTTTCTTTTCAAAGAGTCTCTTGATGTCCCGACTATCATGATCACAATGATAAAATGAAGGGCTTGTCAATTACAGACGAAATACCCTAGTTGTGAGCCATGTTCATCACACCCCCACTTTAAGTAAAGTGCATTTAAAATGAGAGCGCTTCATATGTGAATGGAGTCCGAGACATATACCTCACACATTTCTCTCATGTCAACCCCCACGCATTAATAGAAATGGAAAAAAAGAATCGGTGTGTAAAGCTCGCAGATAAAAGAATCTAGACCTACCAATCATACACCACAAAGTGTGATGATAGAAATCTACTAAATCGGTAAGCTCTCTTCAAATCGTGTATACTACATCATGGGTATTTCATTGTAAATGTATAGTTTGATAAGGATCCAACTATCATGCATTTGAGATGGATTTGTCATGGAAGAATTTCAAAGTAGGATCTTATATCGCAATCTAATGCAAGAGATTGCTTGGAGTAGTATAGTAGGGAATGGATTCATGTAGCATTTCGCTTGTTTCAAGCGAGATTTTTTTTAAAAAAAAAAAATAGCACCATCGTCATTTGGAACGCCTTTTTTCATAGATTAATGTCACTATGCTGCTCTTTAGAGTCTCATAGTCTACTGTTTTACTTTTAATGTTTAATCAGTTAGCCATTCAGCTGTAAAAAAAAAACTATCCAGGCCATCTTTACCATGCTACACATTGAGGGATTTCTTCGCCTGCTGCTAGCCAATCATATTCTTTGGGCTTTTTCAACTCCGCATTGTCCAATCATATTTGAGTATTATAATCCACTTCGACTCCAAGCTCATATGGAAAGCATTCGAGAGCTTTTTCAGTCCTTATCGACGCTATTGTATCAAGAGACTTATGTAGCAGATTGCTTGCATGCTCTACGGGCTAAAGGAGCCAGATAAGGATGCTTTGTTTTGAATATACACAACTGAACCCTGAAACTTTCTTTTACTGCTGGTTTAGGAACTGTCATGTGGTACAAATTACAGCAAAAACCTTATCTCAAACCTTATTTCTTTGTAAGACAAACAAACGTGAAAAGTTTTGATCTGCCAAGTAGTAGCAGCAAAAATTTACTGATGACTGACCGTACCAAGTATGTATTGTAAGTTGAGCAAACTTACAGATGTCAAATAGTCTGAAAAGCTGATTTATTTTCTCTTAACGCGGCATATCTAAAATACGAATGCAATGCTAATGGCTTGCTTGCTTGCTCGGTTTCCTATAGATGCTAAATATGTAAGACAGGCAGGATACTACTACAATTCAACATCAATATTACAAATTCATGTGAGTAATTGGTAAAATGTATTCAAAAGCACATGAAATTCTTTTTAATAGGATTTTAAAGTATGGAAATAAAACAGATTAAAGTATAAAAATAAACAAAGCAAAGAAAAGTAACACGAATGCAATCGTGTAACAAATCATGAAAGTAAATCAAAAAGAAGCGGCGAAAACTATACAAGCGAGAAATTTCATAAAGTATGTACTATACAATACACACAGCCAAAGGAAAAACTCTCGCCGGGTAACAATAAATTAAACTTTTTGATTGATATTAGATTAAATCAAAGAAAGATAACAGGAAATGTTGCTGTTGGTAAAAAAAAAAAAAAAAAAAACTATAAATACAAGATATGATGGAAACAAAAAGAGAAAAAAGAATTAAGAGAATCTAGAGAAGCATACCAGCAATGGCAGCAGAGATCCAAGTACTGAAAGCACCACAGATCATGGCAGAAACAGCCAGACTAGCGATATCACCACTACGCTTGGGAGCCAATGTACTCAAGACACCGATTTGCATACCCACACTACCCAAGTTGGCAAAACCACAAAGAGCATAAGTAGTGATCAAGTAAGAACGAGGAGTCAAGATGTTGATATAAGTAGAAGCCAAAGCTTGATAAGCAACAAACTCATTAGCCCAAATCTTGGTGGCGAGCAATTGACCAACAGTAACAACATCTTGGGGTTGGACACCCATCAACCAAGAAACCTATTTTCATGGAATACATATTAGAAATGTGTCGAGTCAATAGACATAGGTGTCAACTTACAGGTACAAAGATGTAACCAGTGATCAATTGTAGAGTCAACTCTTCGATAGTGACAAATTTACCGAGCCAAGTCAAACCAGCATTGACAGCATACAACATGGCCAAAAGAGAGATCAAATTGGCGCACATCAAAAGAGCAATGTTCATACCAGTAGCAGCACCATGACCAGCAGCATGCAAAGCGTTTGCGGGCTTCTCGTCACTAGGAGGAACACGGACTTCATTAGCAGTGATAGGGACATCGTCCTCGGGCATACGCAATTTTGAAACGGCCAATGAACAAGGGATAGACATGATACAAGAAGTCAATAAAGCTTCGCCAGAAACACCCATAGCAATGTAGCCATACAAGACAGAACCAGAGATGGTAGCGAAACCAGAACACATAACCTGATGCATTTCTGATTGAGTCAAGTAAGGCAAGAAAGGCTTGATCAGCAAGGCATTTTCACCTTGGCCCAAGAAAGGAGAGGCTACTGCGACAATGGATTCTGCACCAGACACCTTGAGAGCAGCCATAAAGAAGGTAGCACACTTTTTGAGCAAGAATTGCAATGCACCATAGTAATACAAGACTTGGACAGTAGCAGCAAAGAAAATCAGCGTGGGAAATACGGTAACGGCAAAAATGCCAGATTCTGCAACGGCATCACCAAAAATGAAGGAGGTACCGTGAGAAGCCTTTTCAAGGTAACCCTGAGCAAATGTACTAGCCCAATTGAAGATGTCGTGGCCGACAGAGCAACGGAAAACGAACAAGGCCAACAAGAATTGCAACAAGAGACCGCTCAAGATGGTGTTCCAGTTGACAATCTTGCGGTTGTTGGATGTAGCCCACAAACAGAACAAAAAGACAATCATACCAAAGAGAGCTTGCAAACGCTGCAAACGGCTTGATTCAGGCTTCTCGGGGAGACAGAACACGGTAATAAGGATCACTGCCAACACAAAGACACCATAGGCAAGCGTACGATAGAGTTCAGGGAGTCGCCAGTAGGGAGCCATGATTTTACGGCCACACCAGACAGCAGGCTTTGTGATATGGCTAGTGGATACATACTTGAACAAGAACTTTAAGCAAAAAAAGGCATAGATCAAGCCCAGGATCAAGTTTTCTTGATTGTAGCCCTTGGGCACCTGAATGGCATAAGCAGCAGCCAAAAAGCCAGTAAAGATGATGAAATACGCAATGCTAAATGGGGTTTGTTTTTAGTGTGAATCTAAGAGCACATAGCGTGTAAACAATAAGACTCACTGGAACCAAACCTTGTGTCTCTTGTAGAACAGGCTAAACTTGCTGTCTTTCTTGATTTCATCTTCGCCATCGTCAGTAGAGATTTCGACCGAGGCCTTGTCATCCGTTTGCTGAGGCATGTCAATGGACGTAGTCATGCCCTTTTCAGTGATTGGAGCAGGGCGGGGAGCTTGCTTGACATCCGAGTGCGATTCCAGAGTGTCAGTCAAGTTGGTATGAAGGCGATGCACCATCAAATGGTCAGGAGTGCTTGTTCCTTCAACATTGGGTTCATCGGGATATAAGGTTTTCTCCAAATCGTAGTCGACACGATCGAATTCTCTGCTACCAGGCATTTTTGTTTGTATGTATAAGGTTTTTTTTTTTATGCGAAAAAAAAATGAATCAAACAATAAGATTTGAAATCAAAAAAGAAAGCTTTTAAGAGTCTGAGAAGATGCTTTAGATCGAGGACAAAGAGAAAAGAAGAAGAAGAAAAAAAGAGCTTGTATCACACTTGACATGTAGGCTTTTATAACAAGTGCTATTCCGAAATTAAAAATTTTCTAATTGGGCTAGAAAGCAGTAGAAAGCAGACGATTCCCAGCACTTTAAAGGGTCCTAAACCAAACACCAATTGGTTGGGATTTTATCAATTTACTGGTCCATGTTTTTATAGAAAGCGCAACATGAATCCATGGTTGAAATCTAGCGATATCTACGTAGTACAAGTAATATAAAGTTCAAGATATGTACATTTGTGTGTCTTTGAAAGGGTTCTGCAAAATAGGCCCTGGATTGAGCGTCGAGTTGAATGCGTAAGTATGTGTTTGTGAGTGTATATATACAAGGGCATTGAATTTTCAAGAAAAAAAAAAGACTGTCGTATGATGGGGGTTGGAAAAGATTTTTCCATCGAGCGATCATTGTGATTCAAGGCCAAATGTGTTCAAGAGACAAGGCAGAGCACCCATTCTATATGATGATTGTCACTATACGGCATCACGCGGACAGAAACACGCCCTTACCTGCTTAGTAACATTTGAAGCTGCAGTCGAGTGAATTCCTCGTACGCTTCGTCCAGCTCCACCTTATTTTTCTGCTGCGTTTTCAGTCGCCTCAACCACGTGTAGAAGCTTGCGACCGAGTTGATCCTATCCCGACAGTAGCCATCAATCAGGGCCCATTCGTCAAAGTACGATGTTCTGAATCTCCACATTTGATCCTCTCCTTCCTCCAACTCTTTACCACACGTAGAGCAGCCTAGGATGGGCAGTGTTGCCGACTCATTCTGCTGCATTGGCGATGAGGAGAATCCCCATAGTCGAGATTTCGGCTTGGCTTTAACGGGCGGTTGTTGCTTCTTCATGTCGATAAACTCTTGCGGACACTCCTCTATGAGACACGTTTTGGATAGGATGGCTTCCAGTAATCTCTTGGTAGTTGCTTTGCCGAATTTCAGACAGGGCTCGATATCAGATTTGATAATGTATTTCATAAAGGGGAGGCTGTTCACCTTGGCCATGGATGTGATTTCCAGTGATTGGATAAATGTACCAAACTCGTGTAATAGCAGACCGTCTTTTTGTATGTTGGGGTTGATCTCGACAGGTTGAGGCACACCTAGCAATGTAGCCATGTCGAGTTGCGCTCGTAGCGTGTAGTTTTCGTGTGTTGTTTTTGCTGTTGTTGTCTCCTGAGGCTGACTCGCCATCGCTTCTCTCAGCGTCTGTAACTCGGCCTGCACCGCGGCTAATTCCGTCTGCGTATTCTCCAGCTGCAATTTCACTTGATCATGCTCTTGCTGCAAAATTAGTTTTTCCTTCTTTTCCGCTAAAACAAGAGCATTCGCCTCTTCAAACAGCTTTTGAGATAAATCGTGCAGCTCGATTTCAACACCTTTTTTGGATTGTTCAATCTCCAGCGTATGAGCGATTTCGTCTTTATGCTTGGTTTTGAGAAAGTGTATGTCTTGCTGTAGGCTCTCGATACTAGCTTTTGTAGTGTCGCTTTTCTGTCTTGCTTGAGCATATTGTGCGCTCAATGTATCATAGTCCTTTTTGTAGGAATTCAGCAGTGATCGTTGGTCGTCCAGCTGTGCATTCAGTGATTGTATACGCTGCTTGAGCTTGTGTTTCTCGGTCTGAAGTTCATCGATCAGAGGTACAATGGCATCGCACAAGCTGCAGTGCTTGGTTTCCATGGAGACCAGCCAATGCTTGCAAGCACAGGACATGGATTGGCTAGTTGTGTTGCTGCTGCTACTGCTAATACTACTCAGACTACTGACATCGTTTGTGCTGTTGCTTTTGGCCAATGTGCTCAATGCGTTGTAGAGGTTATTGATACCTTCTTGCTGTGCATGTGTTTGCTGTGGTTCCTGTAGTTGCGGCTGTGATGCTAGCTCTGTTGTATTCCTTGTATTATCTGTCATTTTAGAATATTAAGCTATAAAAAGAGAGCGAGAAGAAAGAAGGGCCAATTAAATACATGTAAACAAAAGTCCCATCTTTAAGAGTGAACCCAATGTTGCGAGTAAATTTTTCCTTTTTTTTTTTTCCTCCTCTTTACAATCCAACTCGGCAAACCATGAACCCACTACAATCAGCAGCTGGACAAAAACCGTCTAGAGCTTATTTACAACTATCCATCGAGAAATCCATTTACCCATCACAACAGCCGAAAAAGCAACTCCTCATTTTGGACTTGAATGGAACGCTTATCTCACGTATGAAATGCGGCAAGACCAAAGCGAAGAAACCGTTCTATGCTCGGCCGCATTACCAAGCCTTTTTAGACTTTATTTTCAAGCACTTTGAAGTCATGGTGTGGAGCTCGGCAAGACAGCAAAATGTCGAAAGGATGTGCCATATATTCACAGAACCATTGAAGCTGGTGTGGAGCCGGAGTCATTTGCAATTGAGTCAACAACAGTTCCACAGTAATACGGACACCATCAAGGACCTGGACATTGTGTGGAAGCACTTTTTAAATGAATACAATGCCACCAACACAATTGTAATAGATGATTCTCCCTCCAAATTAGTACTTCAACCCTACAACCTGATCCACATTAGAACATTCAACTATGAAGAGATCCACGAAGGCTACACAGACAATGAACTTTTAAAAGTGATGAAATATTTGGACACTGTCAGACTTCACTCCAATATAGCCAACCACGTGCGCAGCGAGCCGTTCCTCTCTCATCTTTTCAATGTGCCAGAAAATATAGACTTGGACTTGGCCATGCGATATTTTAATCATGCTGGACAGTTTGGAGCGATATATCAACCTCCCAAGAAGGGTCTCAAAAGACAAAGGGGTGACCATGTTGTCAGTAGTGCGATACATCAGGACACTCGGGGTGAAAAACCTATCAGACAAGAACCAGAGGATCATACAGCTGTCGCTCAACAAGAAGATGCGGATGAGGAGCCATCCAAAAAGAAGTTGGCAATGACCAAGACGAAAAAGGAGAAACCACCAAGACACCTGAGAAAGCCTCGACACAAGAAGCAAAGGAAAGCGATGGCCCAGCAGGTAAACGCTACGAGTAACATACCCATACGCCCACAGACTGAAAAGAAGCTGAAGTCCATTCAAGAGTCCATCAAGCAGAGAAAACAAGAAAAGCTAAAGGCTAAAAAAGAGCTCCAGCACGCAGTTAATGATAAGCTTCAGACTTTAGTAGCTATCAAAGTAGAGCCATGAATGCATTTATTTCAATCTACATTGGTCAATCGTAAATCTTCTACTGGGATAGGATCAAAGTGGTAAATGTCTATTCCTGATTTTTGTTGCAAAGTATCAATATAATGTGGGGGGACCAATTTCTGTATCAAATCTGGTCTTATCGATAGTTCTACACATCATGTTATTACTACATTATTGCATTTGAAATAATAAATCATCTATATATATACCTTCTCTTGAAAAATCAAATAATTCAGGTAATTCTCTGCCCGTAGCCATCTTTGTCTCTGGATTACGCAGTTCGTCAAAGAAAGGATGCACCATGGCCTCGCTGGCTGTGGGTCTTAGTTTTGGATCGTACTGTAAGATGTGTGATAGTAGATCCAGTGCCTCTGGTGGTGTGCGAGAGCGGAACACTCTGGATAATGGATGTGCTTTAATGCTGGGAAATTTGTGATCCGTGTAATTTGGGTTCATTGTCAAGATCTGCTCTTTTGTTGGTGTGCCCAATACTTTGATGATCTCTACAAGTTGATCAATTCCGCTCTCTCCTGGGAATAAAGGCTGTCCTAATAATAGCTCTCCCATCACACATCCTGCTGACCAAATATCGATGCTGGAGGTATATGAATTGGCGCCAAAGATCAATTCTGGGGCACGGTAGTAACGGGAGCAGATGTAAGCAACATTGACGCCACCTTCTACCAGTATCTTTGCCGATCCAAAATCACACAACTTCAACACACCCGAGATGGGATGCACCAGCAGATTTTGAGGCTTGATATCGCGGTGACAAATGCCAAGCGTATGAGAGTACGCAAGGCTTCTGAACAATTGGTAAATGTAAAGCTTGACAATCAACATGGGCACGGCTTGCTTGATCTTGGTATAATGGCGAGTGACCCGATACACTGTTTCTGGCACATATTCCATGACGAGATTCAGATACACATCGTCCTTCTTGAATCGTTTAGGCAGCACAAGTGTGAACCAAAAAAGTGCAAATCAGGGGTAAAATAAAAAGAAAGTGATAGTGAAAGAGAGAGAGAGAGAGAGAGAGAGAGAGACATTTAGTAACAATGATCAAATCCTCGCTTGATATGCCAACGCATTTATTCACCTTATTTTCTCCTTGCGAGTAAAAGTAGGCCTTGATGGCGCAAATGTTGGGATGATTCATCAACCTCATAATCTCCAACTCTCTGTTCTACATGTTGTGTTGAATAATCAATATCATGAAATATCAAATGGTGTGTATCCCCCTTACTTTGAAGCGCTTGTCTTGCAGCACCTTTTTGATGGCAGCGTCCTCTCCATTGTGATCTAATTTCACCTGATATACTACGCCAAAAGATCCATTTCCAATCACCTTTTGGTGCGAATACTGAAGTTGAATATCTTGTCCACTTCGGCCGTCTTTTGCTGGTACGCGAATCGTTCGAAGAGAATCAAACGCATCGCCCACTACATTACAACATGGCAAGTAAATTAGTAGGTATTTCAGTTGTGTATCAGCTAGGCTCATTTACCCGAAAACTTGAAGTGATTTGAAGTAGAAGTAGACATTCTATAGCTTGGAAGTCTGTATAAATAAGAAAAAGAGGGAAAAGAAAAGAACAGCCTTTTCTTTTTGTGTGGTTCAACTTGACGCTGGAAAGTATATTTCCAAATGAGTAACAGCCAACCATTTAAATTCAGTTGTGATAAATGTGGTGGTGGTATCTTTGAGAGTCATCAAGCCAGTTAGAAACAACCCCTTATTTATTTTTATACCTGATCAAGCCATAGACGATCATATTGCGAGAGTCGAGCCCCCAATTAGCGAGTTGGAAAAAAAAAAGATGCTCAGCACAGTCATTTGCAAATGCTCTTTTCTTGTGCTTGCGTAAATGCGACATGTTCTCACAGACATGTTGTTGGAAAGAACTTTGGATTCATCCGTATTGTACTTGGCAGCAAAGCAATCCAGGATCGTCTTACCAGGATATACTGAGGTTTTTTATGCTTTGACTTTGCTATGGGTTCTAGGATACCTCATGTCTTTTATATCAATGTAAAGTTTTTATAAATGGCCAGACAGTGTACTAGTTACTCAATCATATGTATGCAAAACATAATGACATTTGGATTGTATAATTGAACAACGTTTTCTTCTCTTCAAGCTGCCAATCAATTGCTCTCACGCTGTGATTACTTGCTGACACCACCTTTACTCAAGTTGTTTTTTTAGATTAAAAAATATGGCTCCAAACCATGGGGTGCCTTTCATGGAAAACATCAAAATATAAACGATTGCGATTTCGGCTACAAAACCAAAGAGTTCTATCAAGGTGTATATTAAATCAAAGTGACAATCTCGATTCAGGGCAACCCCCTGAAGTTATTTTTGTGAGACCTTGATATGTAAATCTTGACATTTTGAACCAAATTCTCCTTTTGTATTCTCTGGTTTTCTCAATAAGCTTGTTCAAAAGACTTGGTATAAAAACACTATTGAATTACCTTTGAAAAGCTCTCCAGAATGCTCAAGGGATCATGGTCGAGCTATTACGACTTGAAGGTACAATTTTGCAAAAAAAGTTCGAAAATCAGCAACGAGATCTTCTGGTGATTTAGTAGCTATGAAGAAGAGGTTTCTTGCATATTTACATAGAATGCCAATTGTCAGCCAATTCTAAAATGTATTTGTCACTGCAAGCGTAAACCCTTTATTTAAAAAAAACGAACGTCTTTATCACGCTTCCGGTGGTTCTCACCTTTGCATTGGACTCTCGTGTCAGTTCACATACACTTCAAAAAGCACTTGACTTGTAGGGACTCATCAAGTAGTATGTACTGAAATGAAGATAGAAAAAAGTTCCAAGTGACCATCAACCTTTCTGATTGACTATTTGATATGTTTAAAACCTATAAACTGTACTAGTACCTTGGCATCAGGATCGACAGCATGCCTCAAAACCAGGGCAAGCTTTTTTTTTGTGTATATGCCATTGCATTCAATAGAATGTGTGGCTTCAACATGGCTCTGCCCAAATACAACAGCGATAGAGACCGAAACATTTCAATGTCGATTAGCAAAGCCCAAAACAATCAGCATTCTTGTTTATATTGCACTACTGCTTCTTGATTGGGTGCACAAATGATTTCATTTATAAATTGATTACAAGCTCCCCCCTTTTCCTCCTTTCTCTCTCTCTCTCTCTCTCTCTCTTTAATATCTTACACAATCAAATTGTTGTACGACAACTCTTCTCTTTCTTGAAAACAACACCATTTTATCAAAAGTGTCGTCTGAATACCTAGTTTCGATTCCTTTGGATAACAGCACCAACACCAACAACCATCGTCAGAGACAAAATTCTACATTTGGAAAATCCAAAGATATGATGATGGCTTCTATCAAGACCAAAAAGAGTTTATTCTGGAAATGCTTTGCTGCAGTTACTGTAACCATCTTGTTCCTATGGCTGTTGTATTCCCCCTCAACAACAAACTATATATCCAACAACAACAGCAACACTGTTCAGAAAGGTATGATGGTCTATACAGCCAACTCGAGAAAAAAAAAAAGTGCTAATAATAGAAACATCTTTAGACTCCAATGTGCCCTCTTTAGATCAGTTGAATGTCAATGACAATATCGTGTGTTCAGCCACAAAGGATGGCCAGCCAGCCACTGAATATGCCGTCATGATTGATGCTGGATCGTCAGGCTCTCGTGTGCATGTGTATCGATTCAACGTATGTAATGATCCAGTGCTGGAAGACGAAGTGTTCCACATGCTGGAACCTGGATTGTCCTCGTTCAAAGACGATGCAGAGGGAGCTGCCAACTCGCTGAAGCCCTTGATGGAAATTGCAGTCAAGAGCGTGCCCGAGGAGCACCAGAAATGCACACCGATTGCTGTCAAGGCCACTGCTGGTTTGCGCATGTTGGGTGCGGACAAGAGCGATCGCATTCTTGCCAGCGTACGCAAATATTTGGAAACATACCCATTCCCTATTGCCGGAGACAATGGCATTGAAATCATGGAAGGCAAAGACGAAGGTGAGTGGTGGTGGTGATAGACACCCAAACAAACAAACAACCAAAACTCATGCTGTTGTGTAAAAGGTGTTTATGCTTGGATTACAGTCAACTATTTGTTGGGTAAACTCAAAAAGAGCCAACGTGGACAATCAGCAGCTGTCTTTGATTTGGGAGGTGCATCGACTCAGATTGTGTTTGAACCCACATTTCCAACCACAGAGTCCATGTCAGAAGGCGAGCACAAGTACGAACTGGATTATCAAAACAGCACATTTGGACTGTATCAGCACTCTTACTTGGGGTACGGCTTGAATGAGGCTCGCAAGCGCATCAAGGCTGAGCTGGTCAACATGTGGAAAGAAGAGGCGGCATTGACTGGCAAAGTGTATCATCCTTGTTTGCCTGCAGATCACACAGAGGAGATTGGGCTCAAGAATGGCACCATGATTCAATTGGTGGGCACTGGAGCTGGACATGCCGAGTGTCGCGGCATCATTGAAAAGGTGTTCAACAAGGACAAGCTGTGCGAATTGGGCCCATGTGCGTTTGATGGTGTCTATCAGCCTCCCATCACCGACACGTTCAAGGACAGAGATCTGTACGTCTTTTCCTACTTTTACGACTTGACTCAGCCCTTGGGCATGCCGCTTGAATTCAGCGTGCGTGAACTGGGAGAATTAACAGACCGTGTGTGTCGCGGTGAGACCAAGCCATTCCAACATGTACCCGGTGCCCTCCAAACATTGCAAGGCAAACCAGACTATTGCCTGGACCTAACCTATATCCACAACCTCCTCAAATTTGGCTACGATATTCCCAATGATAGACTCGTGCGTACAGCCAAAAAGATCCGTGGGGCTGAAACTGGCTGGTGTTTGGGTGCCTCCATTGCCATGATTGATGAAGCCAAGCTTTGTCAAGTTTAAATATAATATATAGAATTTCATTAAGCATCGCATTATTAGCATCAGACTCTACAACAATAATAATAACAATAATAAACATTTTTCAATTAAACACATTTTTGTTTATTATCATGTTTGGGGTATGTCAAGTATGGATTTCCTGCTAGTAGAGAGTAAAGACACATAAGCCTCCATCATGTTGCATTTCATCATAGCCGCGCACACACACTCACCTGTTGCTCCTGTAGCTGATGATCTGAATAAATCTGATATTCCAATAAAATGGGCAATAATTTCCACAAGGAAAACTCTGGCCAGTAGCAGTTTACAAACTGGATTTGGCAACGATCATTTGCCTGCCACAACAGAAAATCACTGAGACGAATTTCCCCTGATGTACGAACAAGAATGTCTAGCGACGGACAATTGGCTGTGAAGAGATGGTCTTTGATGGTTTGATCAGTGATTTCACTAGTCAAAAAAGCATGTCAATACGGTATATGCCCCCCCCCCTCACATTCCATCCACTTACTCTGCTGTTATTTTCCCTTGCTTCACTAGTTCAATTGTATCCTTTATCGCTGTAGTCATTTCATCTCGAGAGGTATACGGACAGCACACATTGAATATGCGTCTATCATCGCCACCCTGTGTCAGCTCCACAATGCTGATGTGCCATGTGATGATGAAAACTTACTTTTTGTTCTTTTTGGTTTGTTCTGTCACTTTGTGGACTACATCTTGTACATTTTGCGGTAAACGACTTTGATCGCCCAGGAATCGAACACCAATCTCGTACTTGTCGATCAATGCGCTGATACCACCTGTTAGTGCCATGTACAATGATCTCTGTCTAAACGCCAATCTTACTTTCTTTCGCAAAAGCCATCAAACGCATCACAAAACAGCTGCATCAGATAATCCACTTCATCCTGGGATCTGTTGAAGTTTTCCAGACTAAATGCATATACTGTCACTGCCTCGATGCCTAGTTGCATGCACAGATCCAAGACTTTTTCCAATTGCCTGAATCCTTCATAGTGGCCGAATTTTGTTGAGTTTGCACCTGCCTTTCGTGCGTATCGTCTGTTGCCATCCAGAATAAATCCAACATGACGAGGCACCTTGCCCTTACGCAGCACTGACAAGGTGAATTGCTCAAAAAAGTTGTTGCAGCTTTCCATCAAAGTAGCCATTTTAATTTGGGTTTTACAAAAGAGAGAAAAAAAAAAAAGAAAAAAATCACAAGCTTCATAGATATTCAATTTTTAAACAACTCGGGGTCCAATCAATCAATGACAAATACGAATGCATTTGAATAAACACATACACAGTACTACTACTACTACTACTACTACTATTCAAGTAATGCGATGATCCACTTGGGCGATATTGGAAGAAGAGAATTTGCATCTGTTTTGATAAAGAAATTAGAGACATTGCAAAATCACACGGCAGCAGCACCACACAAACCTCCAATTCTTGTTGCTGGGTTCAATGTCGAGCGATGTAACAACGTTGGGATTCTGGATTTTAATAGACAGCATGGCTTCTGAGGGAGGCCCTCTGTTCAGTGTCAATGGCTTGCAGGCAACCTGCTGCTTCAGGCACTGCTCAAACAAACGGGGCGAATTGAACATGGTATCGTTGAGCTGGATGCTGTCGCACTGCTGTGCGGTGTACAGGGCGGCGGCTTGGTCATTGTTGTTGTCGGCCAAAAATTCAGTCAGGCAGGCTGCCAGGTCGTCAGGCAATCCTTGGTAGTTCACCTTGCTTGCAGCCAGCACCTTCATGATGCGTTTGATCATCTGTTTGCTTGCTGCGTTGTGTCTGTCCTTGTTGGAGATGCTCTTGCAAAAGACGGTGGAGGCCTGGTACACACAGCTGATGAATTGCTGGCACACGCACCAGTCGTACTTTTCGTTGATGGTCTCTGCCATCTTGACGATGCGGTTGGCTGCATCGGTGCAAATGTTGTAGGACCTGTCTGTGCGGTAGGGCGTGGTGGCCAGCGGCGAAGTGCCCTCGAGGTCAGAGACGGTCTGCTGGTGGTTGGGAGACACAAACGTCTTGTGCAGCTTGATCCATTCGGTCTGATACTGCATCATCAGCAGCAGCGATGCCTGGGTCTGCTGCGTGCGGTAAAAGGGCGGCAAAAGGTCAAACCAGTGCGCTAGACACACCTCCAGCGACCGTATCTGCTTGACCCACTTGAACGGCAGTGTCCCCGTGTGGTGGTGCTGCAGGCCTTGTCGCTGGTAGTCGTGCACCAGCAGCTGTATGCGCTTGCCGATGCGTGTGAGTTCCACGACATGCACAAAAAAGGTTTCCTGGTCTGTGGCGTGCTCGAGCATCTCGTAAAAGTCAATGTCGTGGATGCTGTCGTCAATCAGCGAGGGCTCGCCCGAGTAGACAGAGACGGTGACATCGTTGTAATACAGCACCATGTGCATGTTGAGCAGCGCCTTGCGTTCGGCGGCATTGTCCACAGGCAGCTGTGCCTTGCTCCCCAGGCCCAGTTGGTGCAGCATCCGGTAGGCCAGGCTGAGGTAGATGCGAGATTGCGAATGCCGCTTGCACAGGACGCAGAACAGGGACAGGTTGAGCAGCGTCTCAATGGTAGTGACATCAGGCTCGTCAAAGCACAGTGCCTCGCGCGCTCGGTCATAGTAGTAGTAAGCAATGCCGTGCGCATTGGCACAGGCGTTGCGGTTGTGTCGAATAATGTGCAGAAATATCATGGCGAGCCCAGAGTCAATGCAGATTTGGTTGCGGTCCGAGTCGTTGGATCTGCTCCAAAAGCTGGACCAGTCTGCTGTGAATTTCGGGTGCAGGCAGTCCCAGTAGGTCTGGCAAATGTAGCGAAGGACGCTGGGCGAAACGTCTTCTGTGAGGCGGCTCAGGTTCATGTCGCAATGCTTGTATTTCTCCAAGCAGGTGTGTGGACGGCGGTACATGGCATGCTGCCAGTACTCGATGGACGGATCCACGACAGACGATGCAGACGACGCATCTTCCGACTCATCATCGCTGCAGAGATCTGGCGTTGCAGCAGACTCTGTCATCAGCCGTATCTTTTCCACGGCGTCGATCAGCTGCTCCACTGATTTGATGTTGGTTTCTAGGCGCATAGAGTTTCCCGGCTGAAACGACAGCGCCCATTGCATGGAAGACGCTGTAGGCAGCATCTGGTTCATTGGAAAAGCTGATAATGACGATGATGATGTACTGGGTAAACTGAAGGGTGGTGGTGGTGGTGGTGATGATGATGACGGTGATGAATAAGAGTGTGTTGTGGTTGCTTGATTTGTAATCGACGACGGTATCGGCACAGGATCCGTCTTTGTGCGCTTGTTTTTGTTTTCAAAGTACTTGGAAGCTTTGTCGAGTTCCCTAGTCATGCGATTGAGCGTAGGTGCTGTTTTCTCTATCCATGCTTCAATTTCGTAAAACGTTATCTGCAGAGAATCCATGTTGTTTTGCTGTATCTTTTTGGCTTTTGCTGCTGCTTTTGCCTCGGCAGAGATGCCTGATCTCGACTTGCTGCGTCTCGATTTTTTTTGCAGTTTTGTATCAAACAAGAACATTGAACCTAAAGGCAGGAAGATTGATAAATGATGAAAGGGGTAAAAAAAAAAAAAAAAAAAAAAAGTAGATGATCAAAATGTGTGTGTGTGTAAATTGACTTGTTTCAAAAGTATATAAAATTCAGGCCCAATACTTTAAGATTCATGGTGAATTGTCCAATGAATATGAATCTTGTGATGGTGCTCTCGTTTCCTTTTATGATATTTGTTACTTTTTTGGGTTGTAAAAAAAACCCCCTCTTCAGCAGGGTAAAAACGTGAGCCTTTTTTGTGTGACACATTCATTGTTACTACAGAATTCTGTGTTGGTAATCTAAAAGATCTTGTTTTTGGAAATTTGGACATGTCATAGAACTTGATACCATGGCTGACATCTAGCATACACCAGAACTGTATTCAATAATTCCAATCAAGCATGATTAGAAAGAAGTACTGACAAGCTATTTACTCTTATCTTGTTTAATCATAGCCTTGGTACATCTTGTTTTTATATATCTTAAATAAAGTTATAGTGTGTATCAATGGCCGCATCACTGGCAAGTAGCACATGTATTTGAAACTGATATTCACATTACCATCTTTATAAGCTATAGTACGCTACCTTACAGTATCATCATGGCAAGTCTATTAACTCCCTATAGAATACCGCAGCAATTGACATTGGCCTACATTTTCTCCTTTGATTCAACATCAAGCAAATGTTTAAGTAGTACATTAAACATCCAAGTGCAATTGTATGTGCTGGATGGCGCAGTGCTTTTTTGATACGAGCATAGTGATTAAAGATTCTCTGGGTGCTCTCAAACAAGATGATTTAACTGATATATCATAAACATGGGGTTACAAGGTCTGGATGTTCCGGCCTTTATTGCTTTTGCTCATGTCTTTATGGCTTTCTTTTGCAACTCTTTTGGTCAGCAGTATCAACTGAATAAAAGTTTTTCTGGTTGCTGTATTCGCCTTTTGTTTTGATTCATGCGTACCGCTCTCTAAGGCTGTATACAGTGGTAACTTGTTCTCAATAAACGTACGATGGTTATTGTAGTTGTACAGCATGTTGAATGCATCCACCTTTGCGAATGATTTTATCTGCATGTAAGATTCACAAACTTGTGTGTTGGTTGCTAGTGTTATTTCAAGAGTTTCAGTAACGTAAAAAGCGGGGAAAGGGAATACAATGCAACTGACATATTCAGGTCGCTTTTACTAGCCAATGAGAGAGCGCCAATTTATGCAGACGTTTGGAAGTTCAAGCTGTAAAATGCCAAATGTGTGCCCAAAAATAGCCGTTTTATCGCATTTGCTAAAAATCATACGATACAATTATGCATACATCTCTGGTCCTATACATAGTGGAGCAAGTGCACTATTTGTATGTGCAAACAATATTTTATTCCAATGCATCTATCTGGAGATATTTAAAAAAAATCTCCCATTTTGCCATGAGGGTTGGGGTCAAAAAATAGGGCTGAAACTTGATTTCGACATTACTCTACCAAAAAAAGGTATTTCTTTGCGGTTTAAATTGCAAAATGTATGTTTAAAAAAGGTCTTTTGGATATAGTAGACTTAAACACAAAGTTGTGGCAAAAGTGCTAGTACTATGCGTGATTTAGTCACTTTTAAGCCGTTTTATAGACTTTTCACCTCTCTAAAAACTTTATGCACCTTTATAAAGTCATTCATAATGCGTCTTTTATACATCAAAACATCTCTATTTAAAACTGGTAATACTGTTTGCTTAATAAAATTTTCTATAAATTGCAATTTTTCAAATTTTATATAAAATTTAAATTCCTGATTTCTCGACGACGAGATAATTTAGAACTGCCAAATAAGCACCTTTAGTGTTCCTAAAGATGCTTCTATGAGATGAGCAAAAAAAATGCCACAAAAAAATGCCATCCTGAAAAAAAGTTGTAGATTCAAGATTTTCGAAAAAAAAAATTCAAAGTGATTTATGGAGTGTAACCTTTTTAAAAGTCAGTATCGTCAGACGTTGGGTGCTAGGTAAAAGTCAGGATTTGAAAAGTCAGGTATTATTACGTAAGGTAAATAGTCCGGTATTCAAAAGTAAGGTATTATCAGGCCCATAGGGAGGAACTATTCCCCAAGCATCCCTTTCTTCCCTCTTTCCAACACTTTTTGTGTTGTGTAACTAGGGTTTATTGACTGGAATCACTCTTTCTTGTTAAGGGGAAAGGTGTGATGGATATCATTGCGATCTCGTCACTCGCAAAGGTGATCACTGTTCCTTTGAACCTTTCGAATCCCATACTCTGACGCCTACTCTTATGCCTTCTTTGAACCCTATGCCTTCTAAAATACATGGTACGTCGCGTGGTGCGGTTTGTTTGTCGTCTGGTTCTCTTTGTCTATCTGCGTTTCGGTGCCGTGAGCATGAGAGGATGGGTCCCCCTTGGCCAATAGTGATATACTTCAAGTTTGGTACCTTGAAGCCTCGTTAGCGCCTTCCCCAATTTGAGGACATAGTGCAAATGTCTTAGCTATTATATCAACCAGACCAATATTCACTGATTTTCACACAACTACTTTCCAAACTACCCCCTGCCATTTATTTTTGTTCCCTTACAAATACCCAGTCTTTTCTTTCCCTCATTACGACATTCAAAGGACTTAAAATAAAAACTTGAGGTTACACTCCCCTACAAAAAAAAAAAAAAAAAAAACTATTCCCCAAGGCAAATTAATACATACAGTCCATCTTCGTACAAGATTCTATCAATTTGCACGCCAAACTGACAGCACAAGCCTCTTTTTACTAAAAATTCTCGCTCTTGATTTCGACTTTGACGTGTGTTATGAGCTTTATACCAGAGCTTATTCTACCAAAACTTATAGAAGCTACTTTTACACTGTCTGCTACAAGGATTTCGAAGGAAATGAAAGAGACTTGGTCAGAATCGACAAAAAAGCGACGAATAGACAGCAAGCGACGAATGGAAGTTCTCAGCACAGACGACATACAACTTTTGAAGTTTCTTAAATCAAATGTCAATACTAGATACATTGCTTCTTTGCTTGCTACAAGGAGCTGCAATTATTAAATTTACCACTATTATCTCTTCTCGCAGAGCCAAAGATTTATAATTATTGATAGTTATATTTGCATGTGTATACAAAAGTTAATGATCGACGCATTTGTGTATGCAACATGGAAGTTTTGATTTGTTATTTAGAGCGACAATAACGTTTCCTATAGCTACTCTTCGAGAATTGGTTTCTCTCTATCGGCTTATCATCTGGCCCGATAATACCTTACTTTCGAATACCTGACTATTTTCCTTACGTAATAATACCTGACTTTTTCATACCTGACGATTATCTAGCACCCTGTCATAAACTCAGATATAGTTATATAATACAGTGCTTCCACTCCCAATTTACTGAATGTTTGAGGATGTTGCCTAACTTTTAGAAAAAAATTGATCACTAGTTTGAAAATAGTTTGACCAGATGTTCTAACCGAATTTGACTAATATTTGGGCAAATCACTACTTAAATTCTCCAAAACCTGATCAATTTAGGTTCAAACATTTGGTGAATTTACCTAACAATGTTGACCATTTTTTTTTCAAATAAGTGGGTGGTGTTTTCAAAGATTCAGAAATTGGGAGTGGAAGCACTTTAATAACAACATTTAAAAACTTCTTATAATAATGAGTAAACTCAGTTTTCTTTCACTCAATCACATCGGTCACCCTAGATTAATACATGGTGAGGCTACCACAACCAACAGTCAGATCAACCAAGTAAGAAAACTCAATAACATGGCCGAACAAACAAACACGCACTACCTCCACATCAGGGGGTGCAACCCCTCAAACGTCAACAGTGACCATTTCAGAACAAATGTACATCAACCTGTTGCAAAGAATAGATGCACAAGCCGAGCATCTGGAACAATTAACATTACAACAGGCTAATGCAAATCAACAAGATAACTTTGGCCTATACATGCAACAGCAAAGCGTAAAAAATATAGACATGCCAAAATACAACACACAACACAGCTTGCGAACTTATATCAGAGAATTCGAAGAGCAAGCAGCCCACAACGGAATCACCAACATGAATCTACTTGCGCCTGTAATAGGCAGACTACTACCTGACAACATGAGGAAATGGATGATGATTCACCTGCCAGTTGTTATACGCACAAACTGAAGATTTCTTACTGAAGATTTGTTGCAGTATTTTGGTAAAACAATGATGATTGAACAGCGTGAAGCAGTGCAACGCTTACAACAAATGAAGCAAAAACGAAATGAATCGATTGCCACCCACACAACAAACTGGATGACACACATGCATGATATACCGCGTATTGAAGACGTAATTTCCAAAGATGTGATGCGAGCCGCATCTGATTTCACCATTTTTCTTTATAATTATTCCTATAAAAAGCAATCCACAAAAACAGTACAAAATTTAAATAAGCCAAAAATATCATATATATATATAGTTATCAAAATTCATTATCCCTTTTCCTTTCTTTTCTCTTCTTTTCTTCTTTAGCTCTTCATTTATTATAGTATTTACATATATTTAACCTATTTGGTCTTGGTAAGAAGAACAACTACTTGCTATTTATTTCATTTGTCCCTCATACCCCATTCTAGTATACTACTGTAGAATAGCTCAACATCTCTATTACTCTTTTTCTCTCTCTCTCACTCTCACACACACCGAGCCAACATTTGGTATGATTCCTAACTCATTAATTGATTATGTTCGCGAGTATTAATAATGAAAATAAATATAGTTGGTTCTTATTGTCTCTATAACTCTGATCCGTCAATTTCAATGATCTCGGTTTCAAATTGCTCGTTATTTTATCTGTTACTTTCATTTGGTGCCTGCTAACAGAAGGTGTATAAGTCGTAAATCCACTATATACTGACTGACAACACTACTCAACATTATATCAATATCAACAACTAAAAAACTCACTTACACCAAAAAACAATTAAAAAAAATTCTCATACACCAAAAAAACAATTCAACTATCATTACAAAAACTATCATCACAATAATGGGCAAAAATACTATCAAACCCTCCGCCTATTCAAAGGATCAAGATCCAGAAGCGTGGATCAAATTGTACAACATTACCGCTGAGATAAATGGTTGGGAAGACAAACAAAAGTTACTGTACGTCTGTAACTGTATGCCGCCTGGAGAAGTCAACTGGGCGCTGAGAATCGTTGCACAAGAGATGCTTGAAGAGATCTCTATGTGCAATCATTATACGACAATGGCCGGGTTGCAACATTGACAGCTACTATTAATTATAATGAACGCGGAACGTAATAACAATGTGTCCCCCGAATACGTGTGTGAAATAGCAATGAAAATCGGCACCAACATATCGATAAGCAATCATTTGATCAGTCCCGATTCACAGGGGATTGAAAATGACAACTCGGGTGTAGCACCCATGGACATTGATTACAGCAACAAAGGCACTACTTGTCAAAAAGTAAAAGGTTCAAAATTACAACAGTATACAACATCTAGCACATCAGAAAACGCACCATTTACAAGAATCGCGTTGGACGACTTTGGATCATTGCCAAGATCAACACAAGGAAACATCCAAATTTTAGTCGTTATGGACACATTTACCAAATCTGTGGAAATTTATCCTATGCACTCTACAAGCTTATCCTGAGACACGGAACACCACTAGAAATTGTGTCTGATAACGGTCCACCATATTACAGCGAATTTATACAAGAACTCAACAAATACCTGAAGATGCAAGTAATACACACTCCACCTTATGATCCTGCGTCCAACGGAATTGTGCTGATGTATACATATCAAGATCAAATCATGTAACAAGGGGATAGCAACATACATTTAATAAGATATGTTTGCAATACCATGATTCATCAATCCACAAGACTTTCACCGTTTGAACTGGTCTACGGCAGACAACAACCTTCCCATCTACGACACACTTTACCATCATCCTTCGATCCACCTTTATATAGAGGCCAAGCTCATACTCCATAGTCAAAGTTCGCGTCAAACATGACGAAACACTTAAGCAAGGTATTCGGATTAGTATACAACAAACTTACAGAAAATGAACATTATCAATACAACAATCAGCTAAAAGAGAAAGACAGGGTAATGTTGTTCAGTACATCAAAGTCGACCAAAGGAAAACCTAGAAAGCTACAGTACAATACGATTGGCAAGGACCAATGGTGATTACCAAAGCTTTAGCAAGCACCAGATACAACTTAGCCAACGGAAACATGAAGCATGATAACATCCACATATCACTCATCAAGAAAAACTGTATTTTGAATAACAACCAGAAGATCAATCATCAAGCTTTTTTCCTATGGGTTTATAATGCGATAATGTCAAAACATCTGTTCCGGTTTTGATGGTACTAAAATCATGAAGATCCGTCCATCTATCATGAGTTATTCCCAGTTGTAGTTTTATGACGCAGTTTTTTCACATACAGTAGTGGACGTCATTTTCACGATCTTGTCTAAAATTGCGCTCCTCCTTTCTTCAGCAATCAATTCCACTTTTACTACCGAGAGATCATCGTTGTGCAGATGCTCGTTTTTGGAACTGCCTTAAGATTTGTTGACATTTTGATTGATTAAATACTGCTGTCCGAACTTTCAGCCAAGATAAACCCTTTTCTTATCGCTTTTTGCTGTGACCAAAACAAACGAGTTCTTTGAAGCCAACGCCTTCAGACACTGGACTAACTCCTTAGAATCAGGAAAAGAACTGCTAAACATTGTCCGCTCCAAAGGAATATCGGCTGAATATAAGCTTTGGTTGTTATCTGTCATTTTCAAAATAAATAATGCAGGTACAAAAAAGAAAAGTTTCATAGGTGGTCTGTGGGACCTCCTCCCCATTATTTAGCTGCTTTAGGTAGTCTTTGTGGTTTGATAAGCTTAAAAAATGTTACAGCACCTTTTGGTTTATGATAGCCATACGGGTTTACGCGAGATTTTTTATACAGTACTGTACGGAATTTTTGTACAAAATTTAAAAGAATGGCAATTTTCTGAAGACAGATGACACAATTGGAAGGGTAATACCCTAACATGGATATTCTGTAAAGAGCCTGATGAGCAATCTCACCTAGTGAAAATTGACAAGAGAAACTTTGACAGTTAAAGCAGTTTACACCTCAAGAGTAACTCATGGTGGTCGTCATCATGCTACAGTAGTTCTATGGAGAGGGAGGGGCTCGGAATCCCATTTGACTTGATCAAAAGAGGAAAAGAATGGATGGGTTGTTTTGGTCCTTTGGAGACCAATTATTTGGGCAGACTCCCATCTTCCTTTGCTAAAGTTGTGGCTGACTTTTGGGAAAAGCTATTTTTGCAGAGAATTGACTTTCCCTGGATTTAAATTTATTTTTGCAAGAGCAATATGAATTGCGAAGCTGTTTGAGAAAAGGAAATGAAGGAGATCTGTGAGAATGAAGACAAAGAGAACAGCATTTTCAATCTGGAAGTAGAGGAAGTAGTACTGTAGCTGATACTATTGAGTTTTAAGAAAAACTCGGCATATCTCGCTCAAAAATGGGTCTTTTCTCAAGATGCAAAAAGCATAAGATGTCTTTTGTTATTGTGATTCCAAAACTTTTTTAACTTTTTGTTTTAATAATCAGGATCTTGAGATATCAACCATTTTAGATAACAGTACCTGGCTAGACCCCTTTTAGTCGGACCTTGAAATCACCTCTCAGCTTAAGCTGAAAATGACATTTTGGAGCTCGAAAAATTTCACATTTTTCTTGTTTTCTTGAGAAATAACCAGTGAACCTGACTCCTTCCTATATGAATATTGTAGCCCTTTGTTTGCTACATATGATGGTGTAAATTGTTTGCTAATCTGTTACTTCTATCACCTACAAATCGATAAAAACAAGGATTTTCTCCTGAGGGTTGAGGTCTGAAAATTGTGTTCAAACAGAAAATTGGCATATCTCGCCCAAAAATGGCTCTTTTCTCAAAATGCAAAAAGCAAAAGATGCCTTTTGCTGCCTCAAACTCAAAGCAATCTTTAGTTTGCATGTTAATAAGAAGGGTTTGAAGAAATGAAGCAAAGAAGTTACATGGACCCGATCAGACCCCTTTTAGTCGGACGTTAAAATCGCATTCCAGCTTAAGCTGAAAATGACATTCTGGAGCCCCAAACATTCCACCTTTTCCTTATTTTCTCGAGAAGTGGCAAGTAAACCTAGTTTCTTCTTATGTGATTATTGTAGCCCTTTGTTTGCTACATATGATGGTGTAAACCGTTTGCTGATTTGTTACTTCTATCACCTACAAACCGATAAAAACAAGGATTTTCTCCTGATGGTTGAGGTCAGAAAATTGTGCTGAAACAGAAAATTGGCATATCTCGCCCAAAAATGGTTCTTTTTTCAAAATGCAAAAAGCAAAAGATGCCTTTTGTTGCCTGAACGCTAAAGCAATTTTTAGTTTGCATGTTAATAAGAAGGATTTGGTGAAATAAAGGAAAGACGTTACATGGACCCGGCTAGACCCCTTTTAGTCGGACGTTAAAATAGGCCCAAATTTAAGCTGACAATGACATTTTGGAGCTCGAAAAATTTCACATTTTCCTTATTTTCTCGAGAACTAACAAGTAAACTACCTTAATTCCTTGTATGAAGTTGTAGCCCTTTGCTTGATACATATGATGGTGGAGAGTTTTTGTTGATTTGTTACTTCTATCACCTACAAAACAATAAAAACAAAGATTTTCTCCTGAGGGTCCAGGTCAAAAAAGCATAGCGAAACAGAAAATTAACATATCTCACTTGAAAATGGGTTTTTTCTCAAATTGTAAAAACCAGATGATGCCTTCTGCTGCTTTAATTTCAAAGCTTTTTCTAACTTGAATTTCAATGAGCAAGATTTGGAGAAATCAAGCATTAAAGGTAGGTCCCTTGTAGTCTGACAGTTTAAAATTGAGTTCGCCATGGCAATTTGAAGCTTCAAATATTTTACCTATTTCTCGTCATCCAATAATGCTGTTCCCATCCCCAGCAACATTAAGTACATGTAGTAAGCAATTCTTGTGTGTACCATAAACCTTGCTTTTATCTGAAAAACTGAAAATCCTTGAAAGTGTATCATTGATAGCTTA